>WNWK01022250.1:27500-32843 GCA_009830355.1 Cherax destructor
TCAGGTTAGGGTGTGTAGAGAGAGGGAGATTACTTCCCGGTAAAAGTAGGTCTTAGACAGGGATGTGTAATGTCACCATGGTTGTTTAATATATTTATAGATGGGGTTGTAAAGAAGTAAATGCTAGGGTGTTGGGGAGAGGGGTGGATTAAATTATGGAGAATTAAATGCAAAATGGGACTTGACACAGTTACTTTTTGCTGATGATACTGGTTATGGGAGATTCTAAAGAAAACTTGCAAAGGTTAGTGGACGAGTTTGGGAGAGTGTGTAAAGGTAGAAAGTTAAAAGTGAACATAGATAAGAGTAAGGTGATGAGGGTATCAAACTATTTAAATAAAGAAAAATTGGATATCACATTGGAGAGAGGATTATGGAAGAAGTAAATGTTTTCAGATATTTGGGAGTTGACGTGTCAGCGGATGGGTTTATGAAGGATGAGGTTAACCATAGAATTGATGAAGGAAAAAGGTGAGTGGTGGTTGAGGATCTGTGGAGACAAAACGTTATCCATGGAGGCAAAGAAGGGAATGTACGAAGTATAGTGGTACCAACACTCTTATATGGGTGTGAAGCATGGGTTGCAAATGCTGCAGCGAGGAGGAGGCTGGAGGCAGTGGAGATGTCTGTCTAAGGGCAAGTGTGGTTAAATATTATGCAGAAAATTCGGAATGTGGAAATTAGGAGAAGGTGTGGAGTTACTAAAAGTATTTGTCAGAGGGCTGAAGAGGGGTTGTTGAGGTGGTTTGGTCATTTAGAGAGAATGGATCAAAGTAGAATGACTTGGAGAGCGTATAAATCTGTAGGGGAAGGAAGGCGGGGTAGGGGTCGTCCTAGAAAAGGTTGGAGGAAGGGGTAAAGGAGGTTTTGTGGGCGAGGGCTTGGACTTCCAGCAAGCATGTGTGAGCGTGTTAGATAGGAGTGAATGGAGACGAATGGTTTTTGGGACATGACGATCTGTTGGAGTGTGAGCAGGGTAACATTTTGTGAAGGGATTCAGGGAAACCAGTTAATTGATTTAGTTGGACTTGAGTCCTGGAAATGGGAAGTACAATGCCTGCACTTTAAAGGAGGGGTCTGAGATAGTGACAGCTGGGAGGGACTTTTCTCAGCTGTGTATCTAACTCCTCTGCAAAGACAGTGATTATGTATGAGTGTGGTGAAAGTGTTGAATGATGATGAAAGTTTTTTCTTTTTGGGGATTTTCTTTCTTTTTGGGTCCCCCTGCCTCGGTGGGAGCGGCCGGTGTTGAAAGAAAAATAATATATACATATATGTATATATATATGTATATATATATGTATATATATATGTATATATATATTATATATATGTATATATATATATGTATATATATATATATATTCTTCTTTCAACAAGTCGACCGTTTCCCGGCGGGGTGGCCCAAAAGGAAACGAAAGTTTCTCCTTTTACAATTAGTAATATACACAGAAGAAGGGGTTATAGCCCCTTGCCCCCGCATTTTAATCGCCTCTTACGACACGCATGGCACATAGGAAGAATTCTGTTCCACTTCCCCATGGAGATAAGAGGAAATAAGAACAAGAACTAGTAAGAAAATAGAAGAAAACCCAGAGGGTGTATATATATATGCTTGTACATGAATGTGTAGTGTGACCTAAGTGTAAGTAGAAGTAACAAGACATACCTGAAATCATGCATGTTTATGAGACAGAAAAAGACACCGCAATCCTACCATCATGTAAAACAAACAGGCTTCTTTTACACTCACTTGGCAGGACGGTAGTACCCCCCTGGGCGGCTGCTGTCTACCAACCTACCTATAATATATATATATATATATATATATATATATATATATATATATATATATATATATATAATATATATATATATAATCATATATATATATACATATATATATATACATATATATATATATATATATATATATATATATATATATATATGTATATATATATATATATATATATATATATATATATATATATATATATATATATATATATATATATATATATATATATATATATTTTATATATATATATATATATATATGTATATATATATATATATGTATATATATATGTATATATATATATATATATGTATATATATATATATATATATATATATATGTATATATATATATATATATAGTATATATATATATATATGTATATATATATATATGTATATATATATATATGTATATATATATGTATATATATATATATATATATATGTATATATATATATATATGTATATATATATATATATGTATATATATATATATGTATATATATATGTATATATATATATATATATGTATATATATATGTATATATATATATACAGTAAAACCCTCATTTAGCACGACTTTATGTTGCGCGTTTTGGGTATTACGCGATTGAAGAATTGCGCCATTTTTATCTAACACCGACGTAAACCTTATATTACGCGATTCGCTGGGGGAAAATTTTAGCCGCGGTCGCCTGTAGTAGGTTAAACCATTGAGTCAGTGGGGGTCCTACTAAGGGTGGCTATGAGCCACAACAAGTGTTTAATGCTGACGAGACAAGTGTTTTCTGGAAGAAAATGCCAACATGAACTTATATCAGTCAGCAAGAAAAGTGCACCAGGCTTCAAGACAGCAAAGGATCTTCACCTTGCTCCTTTTGGGTAATGCATCAGGTGATTTCAAGTGTAAGCATGGTTATTTACCGCTGTAAGAATCCTCATGCTTTGAGGAAGAGAATTTGTTTTCCTTCGCACAAACTAAGTTTATTCAGGTATACAGAGATAGTTACATTGATTATCATACATAGGCAATGTGTAAGAACCTAGGATAACCCAAAGTGTTATCCTAGAGAACCTAGGATAACCCCAAGTGTTATCCTAGAGAACCTAGGATAACCAGTGTTATCCTAGAGAACCTAGGATAACCAGTGTTATCCTAAGAACCTAGGATAACCCAAAGTGTTATCCTAGAGAACCTAGGATAACCCAGTGTTATCCCAGAGAACCTAGGATAACCCAAAGTTTGGGTTATCCTAGGTTCTCTACACATTCTGCTATGTATGATAATCTTTAACTGTATCTGTGTATACCTGAATAAACTATAGTTTGCAGGAAGAAAAGCAACCATTCCCTCAAGTGGCAGTCAATGTTGTGGAACAGCTGGGGAGACCACCCGCCTTCCCAGGCGACCCTCCCCAACAACACCCCACCTTACCAGCATTAGTTTCCATAGCGCGTCAAGCCAGCTCTGTTTGTCAAGAATAAGAGTGTTGTTTTATCTTTAAATTACTATATCTTGTATCTGCCAAGCAATCATGTCACCCAGTAGGCATACTAGTGTTGCTCAAAGTGGCAAGAAAATGTTTAAGCATTTATTAAGTCTTAGAACTAACGAAGAAAAAGATATTAGACAAGACATAACCTGTGGCTGTAATGAAGTGTACTGAATGTCTTGACTGACTTACTGAATGTCTTGACTGACTTACTGAATGACTTGACTGACTTACTGAATGACTTGACTGACTTACTGAATGACGACTGACTTACTGAATGACTTGACTGACTTACTGAATGACTTGACTGACTTACTGAATGACTTGACTGACTGACTTACTGAATGACTGACTGACTGACTTACTGGATGCTTGACTGACTGACTTACTGAATGTCTTGACTGACTTACTAGATGTCTTGACTGACTTACTGAATGTCTTGACTGACTTACTGAATGTCTTGACTGACTTACTGAATGTCTTGACTGACTTACTGAATGACTTGACTGACTTACTGAATGACTTGACTGACTGACTTACTAAATGACTTAACTGACTTACTGAATGGGCTGACTTCGGTGACTTGTAAAACTGAATGGCTTGACGGACTTACTGAATGGCTGCTGACTTACTGAATGACTTGACTGACTTACTGAATGGCTTGGCCCCACTTACTGAATGGCTTGCTGACTTACTGAATGACTTGACCGGCTTACTGAATGACTTGACTGACTTACTGAATGCTTGACTGACTTACTGAATGACTTGACTTACTGAATGACTATTAAAGTTGAGACACTCAGTACAACCATCGACTTCAGTTCCCGAATCTCTACTATCCACCTCAGCCCAGTAGGGCCACAGCATAACTCTCCACTCTCTTCACAATCATCCACAAACATCAGCACCCACAATTTAAGGTAAATACTATTATTTCTGTTACATTTGTAGTCTTAAGCAGTAAAAACAACATAATACATCACGATAATGAACTACAATTACATATTCTCTCTTATATTTGTAAGATCTGTTGGTCTAAAAAAAACTTGTTTGGCTTTTTGGGGACTCTCAGGAACGTAACCCTATTTTTCCCATAAGTTCTTTTAATTATCTAACACGATTTTAGCTAACACGACGTTTTCAGGAACGTAACTACCGTGCTAAATGAGGGCCTACTGTACATTATAATATTTGGGTTTCCTAGATACATTAAGGATAGTAAGACAGATACATGCATATCCTATTTTTGGGAAGGAAGTAAGGAAATGGAAAAGGAAAATGGGTAAACCACCTTAAGCAATGAAAAACTTGTTAATTAAAAATGTTGGTGCAATTTTTTACTAAGCCTACATAGTTAATATGAAAAATAAATAAAAATAAAAAGTAAGCGTGGAGTCATAAAAATTACAAAGTAAACCAAAACAAAGGGAAGACTTATATATCAAAAGTAGCTGAACACACAGAATATTAAGACAATTTTCTTATCTTTAAAATTACAACTGAGATAATGATTACTGACGAACCACCATAAAAATAAGTAGCTAGGACAAGTCAGCCTTGTTAATTACAGAAGTCCATACTATTATAGAGTTAATAAAGCTGTACCAGTAAGTGTAACATGTTAAGGAATATAAAAATTACAGTACTTTAATTTTATTGGGTTAGGAGATAAACTCCATTTAATATGACATGAGGTGGTATGCATGAAGCAACAAGCAGCCATAAATTATATACGTATGTATATACTGAGCTTGATCTTAAAGCACAATTGTTTGAAAGGTGATCAATTTAAACAACAGCACCGAATGAAAAAGTAACATGAAAGATGTATAATGATGGCAGTGCAGGCATAGAGACAATGTAGATTGCAGTTTCTAGTATATATAAAGAAAGTTGTGCATTTTAGTTATCAATACTATTTTAAAGAAATAACATAGCACAGAAATTAAATATAAAATACACTAAATTGCTGGATGGAATATAGTAACAGCTGATTTTGTTTCATACCTCTAGTCATAGCTAGGTTGTCTCTGTGTAAGGCACAGA
>WNWK01022251.1:0-32843 GCA_009830355.1 Cherax destructor
GGGGTGGTTGGGGCTGGGAGTTAGCAAAGTGGTTGTAGTGTGGCCGACGGCTGGGCCACATGATTTATGCCCCCCCCAAACCCCCACCACCACCACCAACACCAGCACCCCACCCCTCATTTAACAATATCCCCATCTTCACTATCCTGTGGATGGGATCCTCAGATTTCCCCCTTTTTTCCTTTGAAAAATATGGCACACAAACCCATGTTGCGTGACATACTCCCTTTTTCACTGGAGAATATTCACCTCACTGTGCAATAGAACTGCTTTCTAGCGGAAAAAATCATTATATCACCATCCTTTCACTGCTCATCCGAGTTCTGTACATGGTAAAATTTTTTTTCCCCTTTTCGTCCTGGTACAGATGAATGAAGGCCCAGCACCAGAAATTTTGGGGTCATCTGATTTTCATCACTAATTACATTATCCGGGCACTGCTTTGATCACCCCTCTTAAAAACCCCTTTGAAATTACTTTCCCTTGCAGTTCTATCACGTTAGAACTATCGGGGGGGGAAAAAAAAGCCCTCCAACCCCCCAAAAGGAATGAGGTACTTCTTCCCGCGAGGCATGGTGAACAAGGCTACGGGAATGGAGCCCCCAAACGCACCACTGAGCCCCTGATTTTTCCAGTGCGCACACCCACCACGCAGACCCATTCTCTCACATGTAGGACTACCTTTTTTTCCCCCCTTGTTTTTTCTATTAAAAAAAATAAACACATTGGCTCGAAGACGATAAATACGACCAAACCCCCCCAAAAAGGGGTGGAATAAACAGTTTGGAAGAAAAACACAATTTCACACATAACCCTTCATAAGAAAAATACAAAAAAACCCCTTTTCTTTAAAGCCATGCAGATTGCTTTATGAGTTCATGCCCCCTCATGTCACTCTTCGGGGAAAGTGTCAAGGAAAAATGTTTGTTAAGTGTTGCTTGGATAAATACTGTATGTACTTTTTGTATCGAAAAGCTAGTAACATGTAAAAACAAAGCAATTGTTTCATTGAAATTTTTAAAGGGAGGGGGAAAAGTTTTTTTTGTCTTAAAATTTCTATTTTTGTTCAAGGATACACTATATGTGTATAGCCCCCTGGTGGGTCTGTATAGACCCATGGTGGCATACATGCTAGCAAATTTTATCTCCCACAACAGTGCTCTTTCCCATTATGCCGGTGAGCCCCCCGGCATAATGCTGCGAGAAAATCAAAGGCCTATCATACAGGTGGGTTTTTTTTTGTGGTGCATTCTGGGGGTGGGGCCCCCCTTAGCATGATGTCACAGCTGCCCCCAAAAAATTTAAAAAAGTGAAAAAGGGTTTGGGCGAAAAGGTTAGTTCCACAGCTCGGGGGGAAAGCCATATGAAAAAAGGGGGTTGGGGGAAAAAGGACTAACAACACTGGAGGAAAGAAGGGTTAGAGGAGACATGATAACACATACAAAATCTGCGGGGGAAACGACAAGGTAATAGTGACGGGGTTTCCCCGAGAGGGAATACAGAAACAAGGGGACACAACTGGGCTGAAGACTCAGATGAGTCAAAGGGATGTTAGGAAGCACTTCTTCAGCCATAGAGTAGTTGGAAGTGGAATGTCTAGCAAAAAAACAGTGGGGGGGGGGAAAACCCAAACATAGTTTTAAGACAAGGTATGATAAAGCTCATGGAGGGGAGAGCGAACCCAGTAGCAGGGGGGAAGAGGGGGGGCCAAGAGCTGAGCCGCCCCCTGCAACCAAATTAGGTGAGTACAAGGGGGTGAGTACAGTGACTTCTTTTGCTAAATGGCTGCCGGGGAAAAAAGGGGAAGTTTGATTTTTTTCTCATCTGCCCCATCTTTGTCCATTTTTCCCCCTTTTGGGTTTTTGGGGCTAAAATTTTTTGATTATGGGAAAAAGGAAGTCTTTAACACCTGAAACTTAGCTCAAATAAAGGCTTCACAAAGCTGGGCACCAGACAAAAAAAATAGTGGAGAAGTTAGTGTGTGTGAGCATTCAGTGAGGAACTAGATGCAGCGTTTCAAGGCTAGTTGTGGTGTCGAGTTACCGTCTCTGCCAAACCTCGGACTGCCCCTCCTAGAAGACATCTGTTTGTACCTTAACTGTGTTAACGAAGCAGTTAGGAGAGTAACTGCTAGAGAGCAACGGTTAGAGAGTAACTGCTCATCACGGCATTATGGCGTGATAGCACTGTATGTTTAATTTATATTGCTATTAGTTACTATATGATAAAAGTACAGTGGTACCCTGAGTTTCGTACAGCTCCCAGCGCCCGAACAATTATGTAAGTATTATTGTAAATGCTTTTGTAAGTGTATTTTTGGGGGTCTGAAATGGACTAATCTAATTTACATTATTCCTTATGGGAACAAATTTGTTCGGTAACAGCACTAGAACAGCGTTCTGAACAAATTATGGCCGAAACTCGGGTACTAACATCTCAAAACTAATTTAACCCTTTCAGGGTTTTCACCGTACTATGTATGTCTTATGCGCCAGGGTTATTGACGCCTAGTACGCATAAATTCTAGCGCCTCAAATCAAGCGGGAAAGGCTGGTAGGCCTAGATGTGAGAGAATGAATATAGCAGTCAGTGTAAGAGTATAAAAAATTCCTGCAGCACAGAGTGCATAATGAGGACAAAAAACTCTGACCATGTTTTTGGTTTAAAACAGTGACTTTGCAGTCTATTTTTGTATGGTATTTATGTTATTTTGTTTGTCTCAATTGACAGAATGGAAGATATATCACAGAAATAGAGATAATTTTGATTGATTTCACGATGACAAGTACTCACTGAGCGCAAAATAGCGAGAAATACAGATTTTTGCCGATGTTCAAGAGTATAACAAATCATGCCACGCGTCCAATACACATCAACTGGCGAAATTAATATTCTTGCACAAGTGTGCTGATATTTATACTGTTTTACAATGATGTAGCATACATAACAGAAAATCTTCTATTTTTTGTGAGAATAAAATCAAAATGAAAAGCAAAAAGTAATGTAAGAGGGGTTCTGGAGACGGGACTAATGAACAGATAAAATACAAAGTATTTTAGTGCCAGAATGTGTGTCTTGTTTATTCTGGACCCTATTTTAAAATTAGCATCTTTTGAATTTGTGTGAAATTGGCCAAACTCCCAATTTCTGATCACTTTATTGGGTAGTTGAAATTGGTAAATTGGCAGTTTGCACTAGAGCAAATAAATTAGCTAAATAGCTATAATTTTAGTAGACTGAAACATTGGAATTTGCCGAAAATAGGGCTCAAAGTGGGCGAAATCGCCGATGCATAATCTCAGAGAGCACAATTCTTTAGTTTTCCAACAAAGTTCAATTTGGTGTCATTATGATCGGAAAAGATTATCATTTCATAAGAAAAAAAAACTCCGAAATTTTTTGACCCTGAACAAGTTTGGAAGAGGGCCTCGACCCTGAAAGGGTTAACCAGTGTTGCAAATTTGATAAATAAATATATACTGCCGAACATCCAACACGCGCGCACACACTGGCACACACATGCACATGGGGCCAGGGCTGTGATTCGACCCTGCAACCACAAATAGGTGAGTATTTCCTTCACCACATGCCAGAACACACCCAATCTTCCCTTGATCTTTTGTTGTTGAAATACACTGGGATTTTCAGAGTGATAAACAAGTATAGTTGCTGCTATTTTTCTTAGGCTTATGCCCTGGCTAAATTGCAGGATAGGAATGTAGTAAGACAGGCAGAGAGGGAGGGAGACAGGCAAAGGTAGAGACAGGCATGAAGGGAGGGAGACAGGCAGGCAGGTAGGCAAGCAGACAGGTAGGGAGGGAGGTAGATGGCAGACAGTTAGGGAGGGAGGAAGGCAGGTGAAGAGACAGACAGGTAGGGAGGGAGGCAGCAAGCAGACAGGTAGGGATGGAGGCAGGCAGGCAAACAGACAGGTAGGAGGCAGATAAGCAGACAGGTAGGGGGAGGGAGGGAGATGCAGGCAGGCAGATTGTTAAATAATTGTAGACTTAATATCAACACTCTTGTTGTCACTGTCTCCCACCGTGTGTGTCTGGCACATGTATGTCTCCTTCCTCAGTAATTAGTAAAAAATAATGAAATCTTTCATACCTCTACATTGTAGTTGTTCTTGCATAGTCTGAAATATGTGAAGAGAATTGATGTACACTAGGTCTATGACCTAATTGTATCAATTCTTGTGAGGTTGGTGTATTAGGCCTAGCTGATGTTGTGAAGTTGATGATAATGATATACATGTAGCAAAATACAAAACCAGCTTTAGCTTACATTAAAGTCTAGTTGCTCGCTTGTTGACATACATTGTTTTCCGTAAGTGGAGCAAGCTAACACCTTTGATAGCTTTGAAAATTAGTTGAACAAATAAATGAGTGAAAAGAACCGTTTATAAGAGACAGTTGGTCTGTTGGATTGTTCCCTGTTCTTATATTTTTATTTAAAAGCAATGGTTTAATTGGCATATGGAGGTGGCAGTGGAAAGTACTTGGTGGTAGTCCTGCCTTAACATACATATTTTTTTCCTCATGCAGTTCTGACCAAAAAAAGTTATTTAGCATGAACACATGCCTAATACAGGCAGTGTATATCCCAGTGATTACAGAAAATACAAGGCTTGGCATGGCTTTGTTGATAATCACTGTATATGCATGTAGAGGGTAGAATGGTGGTGGTGGGGGGTAGTGGTGGTGGTAGTAGTATTGTGGGTGGTGGTGGTAGTAGTAGTAGTGGGGTGGTGGTGGCAATCTCATAATAACCTGTGGCCTGTGTGAACTATATCAGGATGGACTAGAATTATCAAGCCTGCCCAGAGACCTCCAGTTGGGTGTAGGTGGAGAACATGGCATCTCTGGCAGGTAGGTTAGCTTACTTCACTCCATACAGGTGTACCAGGCTACAAGTACACTTAAAATAATAATAATAATCTTTATTTCTACAAGTACATGTACAAGGTATACAGGCCTAGCTGACATCAATGACATATTACTATATAGAGCCACTTGTTATGGAGAGCATTTTGGGCAAATTACATCAGTTTTGTCCCCAGGATGCGACCCCCACCAGGTACCTATTTAACTGATAGGTGAATAGAGACAGCAGGTGTTTTAAGGAAACGTGTCCTAATGTTACCATCCATAATGGGTTCAACCTCCTGGACCTCAGTGTGTGAGCTGAGTGCACTATCCTCCATGGTACACCTCCAAGCTTTACCACCCTCATTCACACCCTCCAAGCTTTACCACCCTCCTCCACACCACTCCAAGCTTTACCACCCTCCTTAAAGACACCTCCAAGTTGCACCATCCTCCACAACATGCCTCCATGCTTTACCATCCTCCACAACACACCTCCATGCTTTACCATCCTCCACAACACTCTTCCATGCTTATCACATCCTCCAGCAACACACCTCCATGCTTTACCATCCTCCACAACACTTGCATGCTTTACCACTCTCCATAACATACCCAGGCTTAACCATCCTCTGCACATCATCTGTATAATTGTTATGTGCATGAGAGTGTACTAACATTTACTGGCAGCCATATTGACATGTACAATTATTTTTGAACTCTCCTTACCACTTCTTTCTCATTTTTTGTGCTATTTTATTCAGTGGTGGGTACAGTGGTGGTTACACAAAATAGTAAACACAGCATATACTTGTACTCTGTATCAATGAACACTAAAATAAGCTTTTCCAATAAAGCTTATTTGAAATTAGGATTTGTCTAATGTGTCAGTGTATCTTAGATGACAAGAAAAAACGTAATGGAGGAAGTTGCACACCAAATAGTATACTTTTTCTGAACATAAATAATTTTCTCCTTGAGCTCCAAACACACATTAAGTCAGTGCCAGTCTAATCTCAATTATTTGTGTAATAGGTTTGCTAATATATTCCTAAAATATCCAACTTTATTAAGTGAAACTTGCCTAACTTCTCATAGCAGGTAGTCATTCTTATAGGCTTATACTTGCCACTATAATGCTACTCAGAGTGTTCTTGCAGGTAACTACCACATAGGGTTCATCCTTGTCAGTTTCATGATGCTGTTCAGTGTATCGTGTTGGTTCCAGGCCTATCCTTCCCTCCCTGGCAGCTACTTCCATACATATACCTATACATAGGTATAGGTCAAAAATATTGCTTTTCCATAGGTATACTAAGTTCAGCCTACTTAGTCGACATGACTCACCCAAATTGTTTAGCAAGAAACATTGGTAAAAATACATTAATTTTAAATTAGTTACTGAAAATTTTTCTTGGGAAGGTAATCCAGAGGTTACCAAGGTCAGCCTGGTAACCAATCCACTTAACATGGCTCACCTTAAAATGTTTCTTCTAACAAGATTTCTTTCTTGTAAAAATAGTGATTTAAAACTAGTTACCATAATTTTTTTGTGTGTAGAGTGCAAAATCTCCTTAGGATGGTTGACCTTAAACTTCATCCCATTGTGAGCTCTACATTTAACATTGAGAATGTAGAAAATGAATGTCTTTGGAGTGCTGTTGATGGTGTCATCAGTAATATATTTTTGAACGTAGTATAGTGCACCATTGGGGAACTTGATAGTTATGTTCCTGAAAATGATGTTAAATTAGAAAATCACATACAATGAACTGAAGAACATATGTAAAGATAAGGTTAAATTTGTTTGAAACCCCCAAAAATGCCAAAAAGTTTTTTTTTTTTTAAGCTTTGTAATTAATTTTCGTTTGCTTTCTGTTAACCTCTTTGAGGGTCCAGAGCCCTGATCTGAGACCTGTCCATAGGGTCCAAGAATTTTCAATTTTTTTTTTATTTTTTTTTTTTCATATGAAATGGTAGAGAATCTTTTTCTGAAGGTAATACAAATAAAAAATGACGAAATTTGATGGAAAATTGATCTAAATTACGCTTATTGCGAATTTTGGTGTGTCAGCGATATTTATGCATCGGAGATTTTTCCCACTTTGAGTCCTATTTAAGGCCAATTACATTGTTCCAGTTGACCAAATTCTTACTCATTTTGCTAGTATGCCTTTCCATTTTACAATTGAGCACAATAAACTGCCCAATCATCTATTTCAACTACCCACAAAGCATAAATTGGTAATTTGGCCAATTTCACACAAATTTTAAAATATTTCCAATTTCAAAGTAGGGGTCCAGAATAAACAATGCAGGCATTCCTGGCACTAAAATAACATTTCTCTGTTCATTAGTCATGTTTTCTCAAGCTTTTACACGTGAATTCCATTTTGATTTTATATTCACACAATGAATTTTTATTCACACCAAAAATGGAAGATTTACTGTAATGCAGTATTGTAATACAGTAGTACCCCAAGTTTCGTACAGTTTCTCAACTTGAACAATTATGTACGTGTATTATTGTAAGTGCTTTTGTAAGCGCATTTTTGGGGTCTAAAACGGACTAATCTAATTCTATTATTCCTTATTGGGAACAAATTCGCTCGTAACGGCACCTCCAGCCTTCTGAACGAATAATGGCCAAACTCGGGGTACCACTGTAATTGTATAAATAATGTCAGTGCATTTGTGAATGCGTATTAGACCAACCAGCTGGACGCGTATTGAAGAGTGACGCACTTGTTTCTGGAATATTGGCAAAATCGAATATTTCTGTTACTTTTGAGCTGAATTTCAAGCTACTTCCTGTTCTGAAACTAATCATATTATCCCCATTTTTGTAATATATCTTCTGTTCTATCAAACGATATCAAGAAACTGAGAATACAACCACAACCATCTGAAAATACACCGCAAAGTTGCTATTTAAATCAGATGAGGGATCCTCTCTTATCAGCCGTTCCTGTTATTGGCCAACACCGCGATAGGCCAGTTTTTCGGTTTGGTTAATAGCCGTTTTTTTCGCTTATCAGCCGTGAGGGACGCGTTTCAACCCGCCGCGATGCCACTTCCTCACACATATCATGCTCAGTCTCTCTCTCTCATTGAGTAAGGAATAATCTGCGTGTTCATTCATTCATCCGTTCATTTTGGTGTGCTTGTTATTAAATGACACGATATCTATTAACAATAGATATCTCCAGTGAACACTAGAAAGGAAAGCCCTTCTAGCATCTAGCCTGTTACTGGGCTTTTGCAACAAAGTCAGTATCCTGGTCTAGTTATCCGACATATTATATAGATTAAGGATTGCAACTGATAGGTACTAAACTAAAGTAAATGATTTAAAAGATTTATTATCAAAGTGAGAAAATCTAGGTAGCAAAGCAAATCAAATATGTGTTATTAATTAAGATATCAATTAGAAGGTTAATTAGAGGGTAGCTCCTACACTGCTCTCATATACAATAAGTCTGTGCTGAGGGCACATATATATAAATGACCAGAAGTACCATCAGGTACAATGTCACTAATTACCATAATATATACAAGTAATAATAAATGTGCGTATGTGAGTGTGTCTTTCGCAACTATAAGATCTGACTCAACCAGTGTACGACAGAACATCTCTGGGGTTGTACTAACAATTGACAACCAGAACAGCTTGATTGTCTAGTAAATGACCACTTCGCAGAACAGCACTATAACAGGCAACAGCAACACAGCATCAGGAACAAGGAGATAGAAACGACCCTAACTGGGGACCATCAGTAGATCCTCCAACACAGTCATAAAAACCCTTTCTACTGAAACTAGGTTCAGCATAAACAATCCCTAAACTGTGGCGGTGCACAGATGCCTTATCGAAGTAGGTCCAGAGCTATAGCTTGAGACCTGAGTAATCAAAGAGTGTCAAAGTGACACACAACCCAGAACAACGTCAAAAATCACTGTCTAGTCTATTCTCTGTGAACAGAGTTACACAGAGTTGAGAAGTATGATTCGCCACCAACGAATTCATACTCTACCCAACAGTCTAAAGTCGAGAAAACAAGTAGAAATAGGAGTGAGGTGTTGACTGGACACGAGGGCAGCAGGCCAGAGAGAGATGAAAGAGGAACAACCACCCAGCTCAGGTGTGTTCAGAGACTGGACTCCCCCGCAACTAGACGCCGGCAGCGTAACAGTCGTTTGCCAACACCAAGGCAGTTACTACACACTCTCGAGCACAACATAAAATATTACATCCTACCTAATAAATATAGCTAATTTAAATAATAGTCTAATAATATAAAGCAAAATATTAACGTATTTAGCTATAATCGAGAATATTCGCAATATATTATAGAAAATGGAAATATACATTATATACATTGAGGCCCAGTTCAAGGGGCGCAATAGTGCTTGTTTATTGATTGTGACTGAAATAAGCCACCATGGGGGCCAAAGAAACTTCAAAGTGCCAGCCCTTTGGTAAAGGGCTGAGAGGGGGAGAATGTGCCTTTAGTGATTCTACGATATGTATGATACTAAAGCAGCAGGAGTCGATAAAGGCCATAGCGCCCAGCCAGCGATAAAGTGTAGCAAGTAAGTTAAGCGATTAAGCGATAGAAAATGACGACACGAAACTTAACTCCTCCATTGTTATTTGAGGTATAGGGTGACTGGGTCAACACCGCCGCTCCTCTGCTATCTTCATCACCACTATGTAAGGCTTATCTTCTCAGTGCCTGTTATACACCCAACAAAACACAACACCACTGTGACATTCGCACACATATTTTATTCATTCTAGAGTACAGTGGACCCCGAGCTCGTGAAACTTCACTCCTGAAGTCTGCTCAAGCGCCATTACCGAGCGAATTTAATTCCTTAAGGAAAATGTCACGTAGGTTAGTCTATTTCAGACCCCCAAAATACACTTCCACAAGCACTTACAATATTATACTTACATAATTGTACGATTTCCTAGGGTTTACGAACTCAAGTTCATTGTACAGTGGTCCCTCGGTTTTCGCCGAAAATTCGTTCCAGAATGCTGCTCATGCCATTACTGAACGAATTTACTCTTTAAGAAATAATGTCACGTAGGCTAGTCTATTTCAGACCCCCAAAAATACACTTGCAACAGCACTTACTTAAAAATACACTTACATAAATGTACGAGTTTGGAGATGCAATTTTAAACCGAGAGACCACTGTGTATATGTCATTTTTCTATGTTATTACATTATTGTTTATTATGTCATATTAGATGAATTGTGATAGATAAATAAGCTTTAGTGTTGATATTAGTGTCATATTGAAGGACTATCTTGTCCTGTCTCCAAACACACTCCTGCCGCTCGCCACCACTAGCCACATATGTAATGACATATTTTATTCATTCTAGAGTGTATATGAGGTTTCTATGTTATTTATATTGTTTATTATGTCATATTAGGATGAATTGTGATAGATAAATAAGCCGCATATAGTTGATATTAGCATCATATTGAAGGAGTATTTTCCCCTGTCTCCAAACAATACTCTTCCACTAATAAAGGTATGTAATAGTGATTTAACCCTTTGGATTGTCGAGGGCCCCTTTCTGAAATCCACAGTTTCAGAAAGGGGCCTATGTCGGGAAATATTCGAAAAAAAAAAAATTCTTATCAAAATGTTAAGATTATTTTTCTGATTGTTTTTATCCAATATTTTTGCGATCAGTACTACCGAGATATGGAGGCGTAAAGTTTGCAGAAAATGAGCCACGTATGGCAACAGCGGCGACAAGCCGCTCACTCAGTAAACTTTTTGTTTACTTACATTCATAGATTTTGTTTTTTTTTCACTATTTTATTTTTACGTAACTTATGTGGCCTAGAGACCAAAGTATGTATATACACCTCGTATGCAACACAACATTATCATCATTATATTGTTTACAAAACTTGTTTACACAAACCAACAATACAAAAATTCTTTATTACTATTGTTCTATAATATATATACAAATGTACAGTCACTGGACATGTTCATAGAAGTTCTGCAGCTTGTGGGAACTCTTTTGAAACATGGTTCTATGCACAGTGGTGTTTTACATTCTCACATAAACGAGTGTCTCTGCATTTTTGTGTGCGTTTTTTGTATATGCACAGGCAAAACACCTCTTGTGAACAGTTTTCTTCAAAGTAGTAGCAGGCAGCTGTGTTGGTAGTTATCCTAGGTTGATGGTCGTCTGGGCCTGCCATTCCTTCCTTCCTACATTCCTTCCTTCCTACCTACCTACCTTCCTGCCTTCCCTACCCAGCTCCTGCCTTCCTACCTACCTTCCTGCCTTCCTACCTACCTTCCTGCCTTCCTACCTACCTTCCTTCTTCCCTTCCTTCCTGCCTTCCTGCCTTCCTTCCTGCCTCTTCCTGCCTTCCTGCCTTCCTTCCTTCCTGCCTTCTTCCTGCCTTCCTTCCTTCCTTCCTTCCTTCCTTCCTTCCTTCCTTCCTTCCTTCCTTCCTACCTACCTACCTACCTATCTACCTACCTACCTACCACTACCTACCTACCTACCTACCACTACCTACCAACCTACCTTCCTACTCCTAACTTCCTCCTACTCCTTACTACCTTCATCTCTTCATCCTTTCTTTCTTCTGGTTTTTATATGTACACACATAGTCACTGGACACGTGCCTAGAACTGGGCTATACCTTCTGAAGCTGGTTGTTATGTTTTGGTCATCATTCCGTCCTTCCTTCCTACATTCCTTACCTTCCTTCCACATTCTTTCCTTCCTTTCATCTCGTCCTTCCTTTCTTCTGGTGTCTATATATATGCATATATAATCACTGGACACTTCATAGAATTGCTATTAGCTTCTGGAAGCTGGTTTTTTGTTTCTGGGTCGTCATTCCTTCCTTCCTTTATTCCTTCCTTCCTTACATTCCTTCTACCTTCCTTACTACCTTCCTCCTACCTTCCTCCTACCTCCTCCTACCTTCCTCCTACCTTCCTTCCTTCCTGCCTTCCTTCCCTGCCTTCCTTCCTACATGCCTTCTTATATTCCTTCCTATATTCCTACCTACTTACCTTCCTTCCTTTTCATCTCCTCCCGATTCTATACTATACGCACATAGTCACTGGACACTTCATACAACTGATATTAGCTGGTTGTTGTGAGTGTGTGGACTTATAAATATGCTGAATCAGGGTGCAGCTGCTGTCAAAATGACATATTATACCATCACCACCATCCTCACTGCCTTGTCAACACCATGGGGTCCCATGCTCTTTCTTCCCCACAGTCCTTCCACCTACTTACCTTCCTACTTATTTATCTACTTACTTATTTTCTTTCATTCATTTTTCTTTTCTTCCTTCTAGTATCCTGGGCATTGCTTTCTGTCACAAACTCAAAACCATGAAATTCATTTTTACTGACACTTCCACCTTAGAGCACTTGGGAAGAGAAGAGTCCCAGATTCGCCCGGAGTCGGATATTTTTTACCGCTAGGCATGCTGAACAAGGACTACTGAAATGGCATTCCCACAATGCAACCACTGGCTCCCCGATTTTTTTTATACTGCGCACACTGACCACACAGACCCATTCTCTCACATGGGCCTACCAGCTTTCTCCCACTTAATTTGAGGCCGCTATAATTTATGAGTATTAATACGCCCAAAACAGTGGCTCGTAAGACGTATATATACGACCGAAACATTCAGAGTTAAATGTTCATTTATTCATTTCTTTAGTCATTTTATTTAGTTCTCATTGTTTTGTGTATGTAAAACTATAGTTACCTTAAAAAAAAAATTTTTTTTGTTGATATGGTCTGGAACGGATTACAGTGGACCCCCGGTGTTCGTAATTAATTAATTTCAGAATGCTGTTCAAGTGCCTTTACCAAACGAATTTGTTCCCATAAGGAATAATGTAAATTAGCTTAGTCCTTTATTTTTATTTTATTAACACATCGGCCGATTCCCACCAAGGCAGGGTGGCCCGAAAAAGAAAAACTTTCATCATCATTCACTCCATCACTGTCTTGCCAGAGGGGTGCTTACACTACAGTTATAAACTGCAACATTAACACCCCCCTCCTTCAGAGTGCAGCCACTGTACTTCCCCATCTCCAGGACTCTAGTCCTTTAGAGCCCCAAAAAATACACTTACAAAAGCACTTACAAAAATACACCTACATAATTGTTCGAGTTTGAGCAGTAATGAACACCTGGGGTCCACTGTGTAATTGTTTTTTTGTTTTTTCAACAAGTCGGCCGTCTCCCACCTCGAGGCAGGGTGTGACCAAAAAGAAAGAAAATCTCCAAAAGAAAATACTTTCATCATTCAACAATTTCACCACACTCATACATAATCACTGTCTTTGCAGAGGCGCCAGATACGACAGCTGAGAATAGTCCCTCCCAGCTGTCACTATCCCAGACCCCTCCTTTAAAGTGCAGGCATTGTACTTCCCATTTCCCAGGACTCAAGTCCAACTAAATCAATTAATGGGTTTCCTGAATCCCTTCACAAAATGTTACCCTGCTCACACTCCAACAGATCGTCATGTCCCAAAAACCATTCTGGCTTCCATTCACTCCTATCTAACACGCTCACACATGCTTGCTGGAAATCCAAGCCCTCGCCCCCACAAAACCTCCTTTACCCCCTCCCTCCAACCTTTTCTAGGACGACCCCTTACCCCGCCTTCCTTCCCTACAGATTTATACGCTCTCCAAGTCATTCTACTTTAGGTAGTAGGTTGGTAGACAGCAACCACCCAGGGAGGTACTACCATCCTGCCAGGTGACTGTGAAACAGAAACCTGAAACTGTTTTACATGATGGTAGGATTGCTGGTGTCTTTTCTGTCTCATAAACATGCAAGATTTCAGGTATGTCTTGTTACTTACTTACACTTAGGTCACACTACACATTCATGTACAAGCATATGTATATACACACACCCCCTCTGTTTTCTTCTATTTTCTACTAGTTCTTGTTTTATTTCCTCTTATCTCCATGGGAAGTGGAACAGAATTCTTCCTCCGTAAGCCATGCGTGTCGAAGAGGCGACCAAATGCCGGGAGCAAGGGGCTAGTAACCCTTTCTCCATATATTACTAAATGTAAAAGGAGAAACTTTCGTTTTTTTCTTTTTGGGCCACCCCTGCTTCGGTGGGAAACGGCCTACTGCTGAAAGAAAGAAGAAAAGTTCTTGTTCTTATAATTTTCCCTTTTCCTTTCATATCCATGCGGGGAAGCGGAATAAGAATCTTTCCTCCGTAATCCATGTATTGTAAAAGTCAACTAAAATGCCAGAACAATGGGCTAGTAACCCCTTTCCTGCATAGCTTACCAAAAGAAAAGAAGAAAACCGCCTCTGCAAACTTATTCCCTATAATTTTTACACTCTTATCCTTCTTCCTTTATATAAAGGAACTATACATGCTCTGCCAACTCTTTACCTTTCCTTTTCATACATTTATTAAACAAAAATACCAACCACTCCAGCACTATATATCCCCTGCTTTTAACATTTCTGTCATGATCCCGTCAGTCTGCTGCTTTACCCCTTTCATTCTACGTAATGCCTCACGCACCTCCCCCACACTCACATCCTGGTCTTCACTCCTGCAACGATATTGTACCCCTCCCTGGCCAGTGTTAACATGAAATTACCGCCTCCCTTTTTTTTCATCGACTTTATAAGTTCCTCAAAATATTCCCGCCATCTACCCAATACCTCCAGCTCCCCATCTACTAACTCCCTCTACTCTGTTTTTAACTGACAAACTCCGTTCCTAGGCTTTCTTACCTTGTTTATCTCGTCCAAAATTTTTCTTGTTTTCAGCAAAATTTCTTTTTTGACAGAGCCTCTCCATTCTTTTTCATCCACTCTTCTTTGCACTCTCTCACCACTTTCTTCACCTTTCTTTACTTTCCATATACTCTGCTCTTTTCTATTAACACTTCTGTTTTGTAAAACCTCTCATAAGCTACCTTTTTCTTTTTATCACACCCTTTACTTCTTCATTCCACCACTCACTCCTCTTTCCTCCTGCACCCACCCTCCTATAGCCACAAACTTCTACCCCACATTCTGACATACATTTTTAAAACTATCCCAACTCTCTTCAACCCCCCACTACTCATACTTGCACTAGCCCACCTTCTGCCAATAGTTGCTTATATCTCACCCTAACTTCCTCCTCCCTTAGTTTATACACTTTTACCTCTCTTACTTCTGTTGCTGCTATTTTCTTTTTGTCCCATCTACCTTTACTCTAACTGTAGCTACAACCAAATAATGATCCGATATATCCGTTGCCCTCTATAAACGTGTACATCCTGAAGCCTACCCATCAACCTTTATCCACCAATACATAATCCAAACCACGCCTTCCTTACGTGCTATATCATACCTTGTATGTTTATTTATCCTTTTTTCATAAAAATATATTACTTATTACCAAACCTCTTTCTACACATAGCTCAATTAATGGTTCCCCATTACATTTAACAATTTGGCACTTCAAATTTACCTACTACTCCCTCCACAACATTTTTACCCACTTTAGCATTAAGATCCCCAACCACAATTACCTTCACTTGGTTCAAAAACTCCCCACACACTCACTCAACATTTCAAAATCTCTCTCTGCTCTACACTTCTCTCTTTCTCTGTGCATAAACACTTACTATAACCCACTTTTCAGCCATCCAACCTTATTTTACTCCCCATAATCCTTTGAATTTATACATTTATATTCCCTCTTACCTGCCATAACTGATTATTCAACATTATTGCCACTCCTTCTTTAGCTCTACCCTATTTGAAACCCCTGACTAATCCCATTTATTTCTCCCCACTGAAACTCTCCTACCCCCCTTCAGCTTTGTCTCACTTAAAGCCAGGACATCCAGCTTCTTTTCATTCATAACATCTACAATCATCTCTTCTTATAATCTCGCACAACATCCACGCACATTCAAACATCCCACTGTAACATCCCACTGTAATTGTATTTACATTAATTCCTATGGGAAATATTATTTTGCTTTTTAGGCAATTTCACTTTTAGGCTGAGCTCTGGAACGGATTACGGCCGATAAGCGAGGGTCTACTGTACTTGGGTCACAGTTTTTTTCCCCATCAAGTACTGCATGGGGCAGGATTTTATATGTGCCAACTCACTATATACTACACCCATTCTGAAGATTGAATGAGTGCATTTTTTATGAATTGAATAAGACTAAATGAGCAGAATCTGATAAAACTTTTAAGATTTTATGGTGTGTTGTATTTGGCAAAATATAATCACTTGTTGGCAAATTGACGTAGTAAGCAGCAGTATTAATTATATTTTAAACTATTGACTCCTACCTCTGATTGGTTTTCAGTTATTTATTGGTTTTAATATTTAACACTATGTACAATAGTTTCTTATGATATTAGATGCATTTCAAGGTGCTTAAGTTAATTACAAACATGGGGAAAGACTTAGCCAAACATTATTCCAAATGCAATATTCAGTATAATTCTTGCAATGTTTCTATTCTGATATTTTACTGTTATCTTCTAACACTTTTGTATAATGAATACTTATTATATAATTATATTTCAAGGTAATCTCTAAACTTGGAAAAAGTCACATTTTGTATTGTACATATTGGGTTATCCAACATTAATTATTATGTTACATATTAGGTTCAAAGGTTAATTACTATGTTACATATTTAGGTTTGAAGGAATATCCTAAGTTATATAAACATAAACTGGAATGTTTGAATGTACATGGATGTAGTTTAGATGATAAGAAAAAGTTGATTGTGAATGTTATGAATGAAAAAGGAGTTGGATGTCCTGGCTCTAAGTGAAACAAAGTTGAAGGGCTAAGTGATTTTTAGTGGGAGAAATAAATGGGATTAGGTCGATGTATCTGATGTTAGAGATAAGGAAGTTGTGCTAGTAATGTTGGATCTAGCCATAGGAGGAAAAGTGAGAATATAATTGTATAAATTCAAGGATTATGTACATGGGGAAGAAAGGAATGTAGAGTGAGAAAGAGAGGTTTTGGGAGATGTTAAACAAGTGTTTATGGAGTTTGAACCAAGTGAAAACTGATTGTTGTTGGGACCTAAATATTAAAGTGGGAGAAACTGTTGTGGAGGGCATAGTAAGTAAGTTTAGAGTGTCAGGGTAAATGATAATGGGGCCTTTAATTGAACTTTGAGGAAAAAGGTTTGGTAATAGATAATATGTATTTTAAGAAGTGAATAAATAAGTAGACAAGATTTTTTATAGGCATAATGACAGCAGTTTATTACTGTTATTAGATAAAAGGTTGATGGGTAGACTTCTGGATGTGCATGTTTTTGGAGGGGCTACAGATATATCAGACCATTATTAAGTTACAGTGATAGAGTGAGAGTTGGAAGTAGATGGGGTACACAAAGAGAATGTCATTAGTGAGTAAGATAAAAGTGAAAGTTATAAATTAACAGAGAAGGTAGTTAGGGTAAGGTATAAGGAACTGTTGGGAGAAAGATGATAGTGAGGGTATAGGTAATGAGGAGGAGGTTGAAGAGGCAGGTGGGGTTAGGTTAGGTTAGAGTTGTTAGGGCCTAGAGTGTTCGTGCAGTCCTTTAACTAAAAAGAACATGATGTAAATCATCCTGACTATTGTTTTTTCCATGTTTCGATAATATTTCATTTTTTGTGTGTGTGTGTGTTTTGCACCCATAAAACAGGAAGGGGGATGGGTATGTTCTGTTCAAGAACAAACTCATCTCTAGTGATGAGTACTCTTACTTGTTTTTTTTTTTTTTTTAAATTTCATCATTGAAAATGCAGTGGAATTAGATACAAATGATCCAGTCCCTATCTCAAGCTATAACATGGCCTTCCTTCAGTCCCAATCTAGATCATTATTAAGCAGGGGTCAACTGTAGTTGAATTCAAATTTATTTTTTAAAGAATAATGTATAAATTATCACAAAGCCTCAAAGAACTGTAACATATTAAGATTATCACAAATACCCACACTTTCAAAAAGAAAGCTAAGACAAGATTTTGGTCCATCCTGGACCATAGTCAAGAACTTTTGTCATTGTCATTGTCTTGACAGTGGCCGTAGACTGGCCGAAATATCATCTTTATCTTTTTTGTAAGTGTTGGTACAGTATTTTATGAATTGAATCCTAAGTACGGTAACTTTCATGCCGGAGACTAGATTTGTGACGTTCTCATCTCACATAGAAGCATAGCCTTTACAGCGTTTCTAGGTGTACTTTTGCTCTATGTTCCTTAGAATTATATTGTATATTTTTTCCAGTACATGTATATACTAGTTAAGGATATTTATTGTATATAAAATGCATGTGGTTTCTACAGTGATGTATATTTAAATTTTTTTCCATATACGTACTTATAAACAATATAGTACATATTCCATGAATTTTGCATAGCTTACCAGAATGGATGATGAACTTAGTGCTGTTATATTAATTTTAACATTGCATAAGTGAAAAATTACTTTTATAAAATTGACATTGTGGATGTCTTGTAAAGGTTTACATATGCTTGTCCTACTAATACTCAGGTTGTGCGTGAGGAATGATGCTGGAATGGTATGTGTCTAGAATAGGGAAGGGAATGGGGCATGAAGAAGGTGAAGTGGTCTCACATGTTCTGTGGTGCCACTGCTTTGTGTTGCTAAAACAGTAACTGTAGTAACACTGGTCCTGTTGCTCCTTCCTCCTGCCCTCCATCCCTCCTGTGTGGGTCATCAACAACTATAGACTGGAAGTGGCTCTCAGCTGAGCCTGCCCGTGTTCCGAGCCTTCTCTGTGGGGCCGCGAGTCAGTCTAAGGCTTGCAGGGTGGGAGAGCTGGCCAGGTGGCAGGTGGTGTTGTTGTTGCCACATCTGTTTCTTTGCCACTGAGCCTTCCTATTAAGGAGAAGGGCACAAGTGAAAAGCAAGTCACCAAGGTATAGGGATGCTATCTCTGCACAGCACCACTGATGTACTTTAGAGACCTGGCAGCATTGTAGAGGTATATGATTAATAACTCTACGGGATGTAATCTTCACAAAGTGTTGAGGTGTTCATGTGTGTCTCATATTCGATTTATGATCTGCTATTGTCAGATGGTATGTGTTTTCATTTAATATCCTAAAGCCAACTATAGTTTGCAGAGAAGCATAAGATTTAGCTTCTCTAGAATTGATATACTTCATAAGCTGAAGTACAGTAGTGCTTTTTATTACGGCATTTTTATAGTACACTTTCTATTTATTATTAAATTTCAAGACACTTATTGAAGTTTAATTTGATCTTGTTTGTGACATATAGTTTGCTTGCTCTAATAGTGCCAATTGTTACCTACATCCACTTCATCACCTACATTACATGAATTGCTTTCTTAACATATTGCTAATCCTAAGTGAAACGTGATAGTGTGTGTGCACACGCATACGCACGTACTACCTAATTGTGGTTGCAGGGGTCGATTCATAGCTCCTGGCCCCATGCATGTATATGTGTGTGTGTGTGTGTGTGTGTGTGTCCTCTGTTAAAGTTGTAGGGGTTTCAAGTCATGTGCTCCTGGCCCCTGCCTCTTCACTGGCCACCACACTGTCACTCTTCCTGCTCCATGAGCTTTATCATACCCTCTTCTTAAAGCTTATATATGGATCCTGCCTCCACTGCGCACGCTTCAAACTATTCCACTTCCTGACTTGTGACTCCTCAACAACACTCCTAACATCCCTGTGATTCATCTGAGTCATCAACTTCCAACTGCATCCCTTTGTCGCTGTAAGTCCCATTCCTGGAACATTCTGTCTCTGTCCATCTGTTAGATTCCTCTCAGTATTTTATATGTCAGTTATCATGTCCTCCCTCTCTCCCCGCCCTCCAGTGTCGTCAGGTCGATTTCCCTTAACCTCTCCCCGTAGGACATACCCCTTAGCTCCAGGACTAGTCTTGTTGCAAACCTTTGCACTTTTTCATGCTTCACGTGCTTGGCTAGGTGTGGGTTCCAAACTGGTGCTGCATACCCAATGTGGGGACCCATGGAGAGATGTTGTCCGTCCACGTCGTTGGAGGTGATTTAGCTCACTCAGCAGCCTCTTCACTTCCGGTTGCATGTATTGTGTCCAGCACTTGCAAAATTTCTCCATCTTCTTGGAGTCCCTTCACTTTGTGTGTTTGTGTTTTTTTGTTTTTGTTTGTGGAGACTATTTATTTGTATTGAATTGTATACACCCAGTATTCCTCCTTTTGATACATGTTTTCAAAATGAATGTCACTTGTTGTAGAGAAGTTATGGTTATCAGATAGCATCTCACTCACTAGTGTCACCTTCATTGAGACAAAACAGGGATTTAACAGCTATTTTTCCAGGTTATCAACAAATTCATGTGTTACTAGACACTTTGCTAACATTCTGTAGTACAGAATTCCTTAATAGTATTGCCTAATAAATCTAAGTTGGTAATGGAAGTTTGCCTGAAATACTTTTTACAGAGAGCAGCTGTAGAAACAGTATTATGCCAAGATAAACCATTCATTAAATTTACTAATTGTAATATTGTTATATGTTTTTACTATCTCACTATTATCAATATAATTAATGTTAATCACTTTAGTTACCTAACTTATATCAGTATGCAATAATGTATATTAAAATGTACTCAATCCATAACCCGTATCAATATAGAGTAACATAGCATTAGTCTGTCAGGAAATGCCTAGGCATGCTAGTGGCCTTCTTTGTAATTAATATTTATAACTTGTAAACCACACATTGTAAGCTTACAAGGAAATAAACATTTTGGATTTTCATTCATGTGTTGCTAGACACTGTACCAACATTCATGTGTTGCTAGACATCGTACCAACATTCATGTGTTACACACTTTCGGTAACATTCATGTGTTACTAGACACTGTACTAACATTCATGTGTTACTAGACACTGTACTAACATTCATGTGTTACTAGGACACTGTACCAACATTCATAAGAGTAGACACTGTACCAACATTCATGTGTTACTAGACACTGTACCAACATTAATGTGTTACTAGACACTGTACTAACATTCATGTGTTACTAGACACTGTACCAACATTCATGTGTTACTAGACACTGTACCAACATTCATGTGTTGCTAGACACTGTACCAACATTCATGTGTTGCTAGACACCGTACCAACATTCATGTGTTGCTAGACACTGTACCAACATTCATGTGTTACTAGACACCACCAACATTCATGTGTTACTAGACACTGTACCAACATCTCGTGTTGCTGTGACACTGTACCAACATTCATGTGTTACTAGACACTGTACCAACATTCATGTGTTACTAGACACTGTACCAACATTCATGTGTTACTAGACACTGTACCAACATTCATGTGTTGCTAAAGACACTGTACCAACATTCATGTGTTACTAGGACAATGTACCAACATTCATGTGTTACTTTTCAGACACTGTACCAACATTCATGTGTTGCTAGACACTGTACCAACATTCATGTTGCTAGACACCGTACCAACATTCATGTGTTACTAAACACTGTACCAACATTCATGTGTTACTAGACACTGTACCAACATTCATGTGTTACTAGACACTGTACCAACATTCATGTGTTACTAGACACTGTACCAACATTCATGTGTTACTAGACACTGTACCCAACATTCATGTGTTACTAGACACTGTACTCAACATGTATTACTAGACACTGTATTAATGATACAGGTACACTGTTAACGATGGTCCCCAAACTCATCCTTTATGTAAGTTTATTTTAAATGCTTGTAAGTGTTTTTTATGGTCTAAAAGGACTAGTCTATTTTACATTATTCCTTATGGGGATAAATTCATTTGGTAATGGCACTTGAACAGCATTCTGAAACTTAAAAATATTTAACCGAGGTACCACTGTATTACTAGACACACTGTACTAATGTATTACTAGACACACTGTACTAACATGTATTACTAGACACTGTACTAACATTACTAGACACTGTATTATGTATTACTAGACACTGCATTAACATGTATTAATATCACACTGTACTAATATTTATTACTAGACACTGTACTAACATGTACAGTGGTACTCGACTTACGATATTAATCCGTCAGAGAGGGCATATTTGCTTTAAACAATCGTAAAACGAATCAATTTTCCCCCATAAGAAATACGGAAATAAATTTAATCCGTCCAAGATTCCAAAGTAGTTAAATAAAATATTTTTAGAACTTTTGGACATTAAATAATACAGAATTGAATAAAGAATACATAAATACACATGCAAACATACTATTGTACAATAACATGTCACTTACATTTATTGAAGAGTTGTTGATGTGTGGAGTGAAGTGAGGAGGGGAGAAGGTGGAGTAGTATATGTTTGAAGGGGAATCCTTCCATTAACACTGCAGGTACCAAGTCCTTTTCTTGGGTTACTTTTCTTTGAATGCCACTAGGACCAGCTTGAGAGTCACTGGACCTCTTTCTAACAACAAATTTGTCCAGGGAGATCTGTGTCTGGCGATTCTTAAACATCCTCGAAGTGGGACACCACAGTGTCATTGTACAGGTTGCCAGCACGGCCTGCAACAGCATGGTTAGGTGATATTCATCCATAAATGCTTGCACATCACTCCATTTGGCACAGATCTCCTAATCCTTGAAGAAGGCACATTCTTCCATTTGTTCCACCTCCTCCTCTCCTCTGAACCATTGTCCTGACCTCTGCTTTCTTGTTCCAGCTGCTGTTGAAGCTCTTCCAGATCTTCAGTGGTTAGCTCTTCCTTGTGCTCCTCCACCAATCCGTTCCACATCCTCACCATCACCTCTAACCCCCAAAGACTTGCCCAATTCCACAATTTCTTCCAAAACAGGCTCAGACTCAGGCTCAGGTTCTGAGGCTCAGCCCCAAACCTTCAAAATCCCTCTCTCTACGCCGTCTGCCACAATTTTCTCCAGGAGTTCAAA
Organism: Cherax destructor; assembly: GCA_009830355.1. NCBI lineage: Eukaryota > Metazoa > Arthropoda > Malacostraca > Decapoda > Parastacidae > Cherax > Cherax destructor. Next base: position 22,891 of record WNWK01022251.1, read on the forward strand.
GTCCTGGTAGTCACTCCTCCCAAGCCTTACCTATAAGGTGTACACAATGCAGCATATGGAAATGTTTTTTCCAAAAATTCTCTTAGGTTATGTTCATGTTCAGGGTCACATCAAAGCACTTTTGAAACATTGCTTTGGTATAGAGTTTTTTAAAGTTGAAATGCCTGGTCCATGGGCTGGAGGAAGGAGTGGTATTGGGGGCAAGAACTTCACTTTGTAAATTTTAAACCTCCCAATTTCTCCCAAAGTTTGGAGGATGACAAGCTTGTCCATTATCAGGAGGCCAAGTGGCAAATTTTGCCCAATAGATCACACTGGGGCCAAACATTTATTAACCAATCTAAAAAAATGCCCTTTTGGGCCCAAGCCTTTTTTTAACCCACATCACACAAAAGTTGGGATTTGCTGACCCGCATCTCCCAAAACACGGGGGATTTTAAAAAAGATACCCCAGTAAAGGCTTCACTTTGCAATCACCACTGGCATTGGCACACAGCATCAAAGTTAGCCTGTTTTTCATAGGCTTATGTCCTGCGCCTTTTCCTCCTGAGTAATGTAGGTCCTGTTGGGCATTTTCTTCCAAAACAGGCCTGTTTCATCACAATTAAACACTTGTTGGGGGAGGAATTGTTCAGCCTCTAGGTACTCCTGGAATTCAGGAACATTTTTTTCAGCCGCACTTTTGTCACAACTGGCTCACCATGCCTCACAACACTATGTATGCCACTTCGATTCTTAAATTTGTAAAACCAGCCTCTGCTGGTTTTAAAATTTCCCGCCTCACTTCAGCACTGTTGCAGGTTTTTTCTTAAGGAGATCATCATGCAACTGCCTTGCTTTTTTCACATATTATTCCCTCCGAAACAGTATCTCCTGCTAACTGTTTCGTTGATCCAAAACCCAACAACCTTTCCACATTTTCCAGCACTTGTGGTCTCTGTTTTGTGATCACAGATGCCCCTTTTTGCAACAACAGCTTCCTTGTTTTTATTTTGAATATTTCTTATCCACAATGGTAGCGATGGTAGAATAGGGTTTCCCCTACAGTTTGGGTAGCTCACTGGGTACGCACTCCACTTTCATATTTTTCTATTATCTCCTTTTTTCACTTCTATCGTACATATATTTCTGTTCCCCCTTTTGCCACAGGCTTAGCACTAGGATCTTTCCTTTGACCCATGGTAGCTTTTTTAGCAGTTGCAAGCACTAAAAACAGCAGTGGAATAATGACAATATACTGGTATGAATGCGTGGGTGTGGTGGGTCGCCCGCTTGTAAACAATAGCACTGACGCTCCTGGAGGCCAGCTGGGCGCCAAGCGGACAGGTCCGGTACGAATGTCGGTAAAACGGAAACATCGTAGTTTTCAAAAAATTTCTTACGTTATAAATATCGGTTAACCGAAAATAACGTAAGATGATAACATCGTAGGCCGGGTTCCACTGTATTACTAAACACTGTACTAATATGTATTACTAGACACTGTACTAACATTACTAGGCACTGTACTAACATATATTACTAAACACTGTACTAACATGTATTACTAAACACTGTACTAATATGTATTACTAGACACTGTACTAATATGTATTACTAGAGACTGTACTAACATGTATTGCTAGACACTGTACTAACATGTATTACTAGACACTGTACTAACATGTAACTAGATACTGTCTAATATGTATTACTAGACACTGTACTAACATGTATTACTAGACACTGTACAACATGTATTACTAGACACTGTACTAACATGTATTACTAGACACTGTACTAACATGTATTACTAGACACTATACTAGCATTACTAGACACTGTACTAACTTGTATTACTAGATGCTGTACTACACTCACAATGGCATCATGATGATTGACATATTACAGTTGTTAATACTGTAATATGTACTGTGAAGAACAGTTTTTCATCTTTGGAAATACTGTACCTTTTTCTTCTCTTGCTGGTAAACTCGATGCAGTAAATTCTCCAGCTTCTAGTTTTCACTTTGCTACTTCACTTGTTGGTGTGTAGGGTACAGTGGACCCCCGAGCAACACTCCAAACCCACCCTCATTCCAGAATGCTGTTCAAGTGCTGTTACCAAACAAATTTATTCCCATATGATTTAAAATTTGATTAGTCCATTTCAGGCCCCAAAATAAACTTATAAAAGCACTTACAATAATAAACTTACATAAAAAGGGGGAGTTTTGGAGTGTTCAAATAGTGAGGGTCCACTGATTTCTTTTTACCGTTATCTCACCAGCTTCCAGGGCTTTTCATCTAGGACAAAAATTTTGCTTCATTTTTTATGTGAGTTATGGTAGAATTATTCAAATGGTAAGGTCTTCTCTCAGGCACACGTGCATGTGTGTGTGTGAGTGACATAACACCACCACCAAATAGTAGGAGACAGAGACAGAACTATGAAAACAGGAACATAACAGGTCATAGACCGGGCTGTGGGGCGCGGACCCCCGAAACCTTCCAGGCAGTGGACCCCGAGTTTCGTAAACCCCGGAAATCGTACAATTATGTAAGTATAATATTGTAAGTGCGGAAGTGTATTTATGGGGGTCTGAAATAGACCAACCTACGTGACATTTTTCCTTAAGGGAGTAAATTCGTTCGGTAATGGCGCTTGAGCAGACTTCAGGAGTGAAGTTTTTACGAAACTCGGGGGTCCACTGTATACACTTTAACCACTTGAGAGTCTGTGTCATAGTTCTACGGCTTTGAAGCCAGGGTCCGTGCCATTGTTCTTGCCTCTTAAAATTCTAGCGGCTTCAGATTTAGCGCAAGAAGGCTAGTAGGCCTACATCTAAGAGAATGGGTCTGCGTGGTCAGTGTGCACAATAAACAAAAAATCAGGGTGCCTGTATAGCATTGTGGGAATGGCAGCTCAGTATGCTTTGTCCGTCATGCCTCGTGGTAAGGAAGTTCTCACTCCCTGGCGAATTGGGAATCTCCTTCCAAGTGATACTTTTAATATGGATGGAAGTGGATCTGAAGGAATTCTATGGTTTTGAACAATTTGTGACCCAAAAGCAATGCTCAGAATGTCGAAATATTGCCGAAAATCCTGGACGACTCCTCAACTTCCAATTCCTGGTGTTGGTGTGTCTTAGTCATGTTCAGTTGTACCTCGTTGCAAGAGAAAAACTAATATTTTCACATGGCCATGCCTTGATTTGAGTAATGGTGATGATAGTGATGTGGACTTTGATTTTATTGTTCTTGATGATCATTCAAGTAGCGATAGTGAGGAATCGATATACTCACTCAGTGAAGTGTTAGTTTATACGACGCTGCATGCGCTCGGGTAGTGTACCATATGTAATTTCAAGGAACAGAGTACATCCCCGTGGCCCTACACCTGGAATAGACAGTGAAAGTGACGATGATGTGGCTACAATTTGGGATGGATAGACCGCATGCGTCAGTAGGTAGTGGTGCTGCGAGCATGCGGCACAAGCCGCTCCAGGCTGGGACTCACACTGACTCAGCAGGTCCAGGACAAAGGGCATCGTCAACCAGCCCCACACCACAACCACAGCCTGCACAACCACAACCAGCATATGATGTCCAGTACCCGCCAGCGAACTGCATCTGGGATTGGCAGCAAACTTCCAATTTTGTTTCCAATCCCCATCAATTTGAGATGACACTCAAAGTGGATCCTGTTACCTTGTTCCCTTGGAAACACTGCAAGTGAGCTGCAATTCCTTGAACTATTCTTTAACCAGCCCATGATGGAAAATATTGTCAGGAAAGTAACATTTATTTTGGATTACACCATGGTAAATACAATGATTTCACCATAGTCAAGACTACATTGATAGAGGGAGACAACTATTGAAATGTATTTTTTGCAACAATGATGCTTATGCCACATGTTTATAAGCATAATATAAAAATCATACTGGTCCTCAGATCAACTAATTCTACCCTGGCCTTCAGTGATATCCCAGTGAACAGATTTGTCCTACTGTTACATATGTTAAACTTCTGACAAAACCAGGCCTGACAGAAATGACAGTTTATACAAGATTAAAATGTTTTTATGTATCTGAAACAAAAAGTTCAACATGTACTTTATCTGTTCAAGAATCTTGTAATTGATGAGTCTGATTTTGTTCAAGCAGTATATACCGAGCAAGAGGAAACACTTGGTATAAAAGCTCTTTGTACTCTGTGACTGTGACAGTGGCCTGGTATTGATATAATTGTATACACAGGAAGTAAAACATTGGAAGATACCAAGAAGTTATTGGATATGTCTGGTGATGGTGCAAGAACAATAATGGAACCATATCTTGGTAAGGGGAATACATTATACAGTGGACTCCCAAGTTTTCGCGTGATTTTTCGCTCTAGAATGCTGTTCAAGTGCCATTACTAAACGAATTTATTCCCATAAGGAATAATGTGTAGACTAGTCCTTTTTAGACCCCAAAAATACACTTACAAAAGCATTTACAAAAATACACTTACATAAAAGGGTGAGTTTGAGCATCATGAACACCGGGGTCCACTGTATACTGATAACTGGTACACAAGCCCTTTACTCAGTTATTTCAAGTGAACATGACAGACGTGTGTGGCACAGTGCTCTAATTGTAAACATATGCCCAGGTTCAACGCAGGCACTCGTAGTGGTGAGGTGCAGGTGTTTGCTGCCAATGACATCATGCCATGGTGGCATGACAAACGAGATGCCACATTGTTGACATCCATTCACCATAACAAAATGAAAAACAGTGGCATGGTGGATAGTGACCTATTCTAAAACCAGCCACAGCATTCATCACACACAAACATGCTTGGTTGACAAATGTGATATGCGAATTGGCTTTGCCACTTGTGTCCGTAAGAGTTACAAGTGGTACTTGAAACTTTTTTTCCATCTCATGGACATTTCAATGCTCAATGCATATAATATGTACCAAATGTAAGACCGGCAACAGACCACCGTATGGTGAATTTTGTTTATCTGTCATCAGACAACTAATAATTGAGTACCAGGTCAAACCTATACAAAACTGTCCACAAACTGATCACCATCAATTACCCACTCCTTGAGGCGGGAAGGAGAGCACTTCCTAATACAGACAGCTTCCTTCAACGGGCTCAGAAAAGATGTGTTGTCTGTTCACATACAAATGATGGCCAAAGACATCGGTTTATGTATGAGGATTGTAAGACACCACTGTGCACATTACACCTTATTTCAAAGACTTCACAGACTGCAGCACTTCTAGGAACATGCCCAGTGACTGTACATATGTAAATACATAATAGAACATTACTAATATACAACATTGTCCATGTTTTTGGTGTAAATGTTTTGTAACAATATAATGATGAAAATATTAGTGTGGTTATTGTGTTGAATATAACAAGTGCACATATACATTATGCATTGGTCTCATGGGTCACAAAAGTTACTGGAAAAAATATAAAAGAAAAGAAAAAAGTAAAATACAGAAGCTGCCGATGTTGCCGCCACGAAATCATTGAGGGTCAACTTCACACCCCTATTTCTCAGTAAGTACTGATTGGATTTTTTTGTTTTTGTTTTATTACCTCTAGAAAAATATTATCTTTTAATTCTATAAGTTTTTTTTTTTTTTTTTTTTTTAATTCTTTTGACCCTGGCTGTCATTCTGAGATTAGGGCTCTTGGACCTCAAAGAGTTAAGAGAAGTAGCAAGGATAGTTCATAGGCTAAAGCAAAGCTATCAGTCATAGGGATTTCAAGATGAAATAGATTGAGAGAACTGGGATCCACATTGGGACTATAAACTTGGAGATATAAGTTGAGGTGGGTAGGGAAATTTGGACAGCATGTCAATACAAGAGAGAGAGGGGAAGGGGGAGGGAGAGATAAATAGATACATACCTGTTACCTGTACCTGGAGAGGGTTTGAGGGGTCATCGCCCATGGATCGGTCTGAGACCAGGCCTCGTGGTGGATCAGGGTCTGATCACCCAGGCTGTTACTGCTGGCCGCACACAAACTGATGTACGAACCACAGCCCAGCTGGTCAGGTACTGACTTTTTAGTGCCTGTCCAGTGCCTTTCTTGAAGTCAGCCAGGGCTATTGGTAATCCCTCTTATGTATGCTGGGAGGCAGTCGAACAGTCTTGGACCCCTGACACTTATTGTGTTGTCTCTCAGTGTACTCATGGCACTGCTTTTCATTGGGGAAATGTTGCATCTCCTGCCGAGTCTTTGCTTTCATAGAGAGTGATTTTAGTGTGCAAGTTTGGTACCAACTCTAGGATTTTCCAAGTGTATATTATCATGGCCTTCGCCTGCATTCCAGGAAATACAACGTTTCGACTTCAACCGTTCCCAGTAATTTAGGGTGCTTTACCTTACTTGTGTAAAGGTAAAAGTCCTTGTACACTCTCCAGGTCAAAGCAATTTTCTTGCCTACCTTGAAGGGGGCAGTTAGTGTACAGCAGTATTCCAGCCTAGAGAGATCATGATTTGAAGAGAATCATCATGGGCTTGGCATCCCTAGTTTGAAGGTCTCTTATCCATCCTATCATTCTTCTATTAGATGTTGTAGATACATTGTTGTGGTCTTTGAAAAATGAAATGAAAATGAAAATGTTTATTTCTGCAAAGCTTGGTAATGTGTGGTTTACATATTATAAAATATTTATTACAAAGGACACTAGCATGCCTACACATTTTGGGCAGACTAACTTAACTCTTACTCTATAATGACACAAGTTAAGGTGAGATTCTCTGACATTATCACTCCCAGGTCCTTCACATTACTTTTTTTGCTCTATTGTATGGTTAGAATTTGTTGTATACTCCTGATAGTTTAAATTTCCTCAAGTTTTTCTATATCTGAGTAGTTGAAATTTCTCTTCATTGAATCTCATGTGGTTTTGAGGCCCATTTGAAGATTTGGTTGTCTGCTTGAGTCTTATGTGTCTTCAATGAAGGACACTGTCATGGCAATTTGGGTGTCATCTGCAAAGGAAGACACTGAGCTATGGCTTACATCTCTGTCTATGTTATTATGAGGATGAGGAATAGGATGGGAACAAGTACAGTGGACCCCGGTGTTCATGATTTATCTATTCCAGAATGCTGTTCAAGTGCCGTTGCCAAACGGATTTGTTCCCATAAGGAATAATGTAAATTAGACTAGTCCTTTAGACCCCAAATATATACATTACAAAAGCACTTACAAAAATACACTTACATAATTGTTCGAGTTTGGAGCATCACGAAACCGGGGGTCCACTGTACTGTGCCTTGTGGAACAGAGCTTTTCACTGTAGCTGCCTCAGATTTACTCTGTTTACTATTACTCTTTGTGTTCTGTTTGTTAGAAGTTATAGATCCATTCACCACCTTTTCTATTCCTTTATCATGCATTTTAGCATTACACCATGGTCGCACTTCAAAGGCTTTCACAAAGTCTGCGTACTACATCTGCATTTTGTTTATCCTTTATAACATCCAGGACCTTGTCATAGTGGTCCAGTAGCTGGGACAGGCAGGAGCGACCTGCTCTAAACCCGTGTTTCCCTGGGTTGTGTAATTGATGGGTATCTAGGTGGTTGACAATCTTGCTTGCGAGGGGCTTGGACTTCCAGCAAGCATGTGTGAGCGTGTTAGATAGGAGCGAATGGACACAAATGGTTTTTAGAACTTGACGTGCTGTTGGAGTGTACGCAAGGTAACATTTATGAAGGGTTTCAGAGAAACCGGCAGGCCGGACTTGATTCCTGGAGATGGGAAGTACGGTGCCGGCACTCTGAAGGAGGGGGCAAGCATCAAAGGGCAGTTTTGTAGCTGTAGTGTAAGCACGCCTGGCAAGACAGTTATGGAGTGAATGATGATGAAAATTTTTCTTTGTCGGGCCACCTGCCTTGGTGTGGAAACGTCTATGTGTTAATAAAAAAAATAAAAAAAAAAAGATAAACATGAGACAATATGAGCCAGCATGATAGTATTTTTTACACCTACATCTAGCTTAGGTGAGGAAGAAATATGAATCATCCTCTTTTCCTCAGGTGATAGTGACCATACCATACTGAATTTTGAATACCTTTTAGTATTAACCCTTAACCCTTTGACTGCCTGAGGCCCCATTCTGGAAACTGTCATTCTATGTCGGAAAGTACCCTTGGGGGAAAAAAAAAAATTATTTTTTTATGAAATGATAGAGAATCATTTCCCGATGGTAATGACACCAAAAGTATGAAATTTGATTGAAAACTTACGGAATTACGCCTCACAACGCTAATGTCAGTGATATAGACGCATCAGCGATTTCGCCGTCTGTGCCCTATTTTCTGCCAATCTGGGACAGTCAACCAAACTCATAGCTATTTCTTAGAACTCCATTTGTCTATCGATTGAGTACAAGAAATCACCAATTTACCGATTTCAACTACCCAATAAAGGGTCAGAAAATGGCAATTTCGCCAATTTCATGCAAAAATAAAAGATCACTCAAAATAGGGTCCAGAATAAACAATGCAGACATCCCTATCACTAAAATAAGATGTTATCTGTTCATTAGTCACGCCTTTAGCCCCTCTTACATTACTCTTGCTTTCTATTTTGATTTTTTATTCACACAAAAATAGAAGATTTATTGTTATGCAGACTATTGCATTATTGTAAAAGGGGCATAATAATATCGTGCACTTGGAAAAAATTTATTGAAATATGTGTAGGCGGTGCTGATTTTTTACTCTTGAACATTAAAAATCGAACATTTCCGTACTTTGAGTAATTTAAGATGTTTCATCATGAAACTAATCAAAATCATCTTATTCCCTTTATGTTTTCCATTCTATCAAATGAGACATAAAAAGAGAAACAACCATAAATACTATACAAAATACACCCAAACGCGTTTAATCCAAAAACGGGCAGTTTTTTTTTTTCATTATGACTCCTGCTGCAGGATTTTTAATGAAAACCACCACACAACCCATTCTCACATGTGGCCCACCAGCTTTCTGCTTGATTTGAAGCGCTAGAATTTAGGGTATAAATACGTCAAACATTGTTGTAAGCGAATATCATAAACGAAAGGGAAAGGATAAACAAAAAAAATAGGAAATTTTAATGGAAAGAAAATTTAATTATTTTGCTTTTGAAAAGGAAGGCAGTTGCATGAAATTTTTAATCATTTTATCCAAGAAAATCTATTAAACATAGTTGATTTGAATGAAAACTTTAAAATAGTGCCGAAAGCTGGTTCTGGAAAATTTTTAAGGTCACGCCAACTGACATTACAAAAGTTTTTTGTAAGGTTCTTATGTTAAAATGATTTATTGGGTTAAATAAGGAAATAGTGACATTCTTTGTTAAGAAAATTTTCCATTAACCTTTGGGGTCGACAGGCCTTCTGAGAAAGTGTTCCTGGGGTCAAAAATTTCGGAAAAAAAAATTTTTTCTTATGAATTATATGAAAATTTTTTCTAATCCCAATAGGGTAAAAAAAATTTTTGCGATCAATACTTACCGGGGATATGGGGGTTAAGTTACCAAAATGAACGTGACGGGAACATCGGTGACTTCCGGTTGGCCGGTCGTTTTTTTTTTTAAGTTTTTCTTATGAAATTTTTTTTTTCAAATAACTTTTATGGCCCGTGAGACCAATATAAGTGCTGTTTTCAAATATTCACTCGCTATTCTATAAAATAATGCTACAAAGTTTTTATCACTAGTTTGTTTTTACAAAACTTATTTACAACAATGTACAATGTACAAAATTTTGTTTATCTATTGTTCAATCATATATATACACATATTAGTCACTGGAATGTTTCTAGAAGTTCTGCAGCCTGTGGAAATCTCTGAAACATGGTTCCATGCACAATGGTGTTTCATTCCACACAATAAAACGATGTCTTTGCGTTGTGTGGGCGTTTTTTATGTCACAGCAAACACCTCTTTTGAGC
>WNWK01022252.1:0-32839 GCA_009830355.1 Cherax destructor
CCGTCGAGGAGAAGCCGGAATCAAGGTCAGAGAAGAGCGAAGGTCAGACGTATCGAAAGGGCCAGTCGGGTCCCTGGCACCTGAAGCAGGTGAGAACCGGCTCCAGCAAGAGGTACAGGGGCATGAGAGGTGTCCAAGAGTTGTCCGTTAACGAGGCAGGGTCAATACTGGGTGCGGTATCAGGAAGGGGCCCGGGGTAGTGGGTTCATGGATTGGGTCAGCCATGGTTAGGTTACTTCTTTCTTTTTATTTTTAAGAAAAAAAAAAGAAAAGAAAATAAAATAAAAATAAAAAAGAATAAAAAGGGGGAACGTGGAGGAATAGCTCCTAGGAGGAATGAAAGGGGCGCAAATCCCCTTCACGCCCAAGAGGACCTCAACACCGCAAGTAGTGCAGATGCTGCATGGAACCCGTGCCATACCCTACCCTTCATGCCAGTAAACCAGCAATCCGGGATAGCAACCTCACATCCACCGAGCCATCTTGGCGGACAAAAGAGAGGCGGCCGGATATCCGCCACAAAGCATACCGCCTTCGGCCACCACCCCGGAATCAAAGTGGCCTCCAGAGATACACCCGTCGCCGAAAGATACCCAAGGCCACTCCTGGGTGACCGGAGAGGATCGGGACATCCCCAGGCAATCCAGATTCCCGGCAAACTACACCACCGCCAAGGACCTCAACGGAATGGGATGGACTACGATACCCTTCCCCCTACCTAGGAACTAGAATGCCTGAGGAAAGAAGCTCCCAGGGTAAAACTGGGAAGGAAATAAGGGAGGGATGAGGAGGAGGAGGAGGAGGAAAGGGAAAAGGGAGGATAGGGAAGATGGGAAAAGGGAGGGGGGATTGGGGGGTAATTAGGTTCAGTCTGAGGAAGAAGACCAAGAGGTCCAATTCCTCAGACCGATAGCCTCTTTACCACGACAAGGAGCCCCCCTTAAAGAGGTGCTTTGGCACAGCTCTAGTTCTTAGTGTTGCTGAGAACAGTTTTTGATTGGCTAACTGTGTAGTATAGTATTATTATTATAAATATTATAATCAATACCAAGCATCAAACCCTGTGTAATACAGTAAAGGTCTGATAAAACAGACCTCCATATGACAGATGTTGGTCAAAACAGACAAAAAATCTGACCAGAGACTCAACTTGCATGCTTAATGGGGTGTCTTATTACAATAGTCATGAAGTAGACCAAATCCATTACATCATAAGGCTATATGGTTTAGTTGTGAATTTGATAAAATGGGCCAACTCCACAAGTTTGTATAGTCCAAGGTTTGTCCTAGATGTATCCATTTTCACTTCTCCTGGACAGCATGGACAGTGACAGCCTGCATTAGTGTGTTATTGTCAGTATGCACTCTCACCATTGCATCTCCATAATTATCATTATTATAATCATGGGGGAAGCGTTAAACCTGTAAGATTATGCAACGCCTGTGGGGGGGGGGATGGAAGGTATTCAGGCTTAATTCGGGGAACTGGAGCACAGATCCAATTCCCTAGATCAAGAGCCCCTCACCAGCATCAACGAACCTCCCTTGAGGGGTTTGCATCTCCAATTTTCCATGGATTTACTGTGTTTTTATAAATTTTATTAAAGTACTGTGTAAAGTGTTATTAACAATGGCTTCTAAAGCAAGTGATGGAGCCAAGAAGAATGTAACCTTAAGGGAAGGGTGAACGAATTCACACTTTTTTTTTTTTTTGGTCTAATTTCAATTACAGTGGTACCTCTACTTACGAGCAGCTCCCAACTGGAACAATTATGTAAGTATATGTAAATGTGTACCTGGGTGTTAGTCGACTGGTGTGGGCCGCATCCTTGGACACTGACCTAATTTGCCCGAAATGCTCAGCATAACAAGGGGCTTTCTATATACAGTGGAACCCCGGTTTTCGAACTTTTGTAGGTGCTTTTGTAAGTGTATTTTTGGGGGTCTGAAATGGATTAACCTAATTTTCATTATTTCTTATGGGAAAAAATTCCTTCGGTATCGGCACTTGAATAGCCGACGGGAACGAATTTTGCTCATAAGTAGAGGTACTACTGTATATTTTCACAGTGATTTATACAGCTTTTAAAAACCTATACACTGTCTTTGTTATGACTTTTTGCCTTTAAGTTAGATAGAAAAAAATAAATTGTGCCAAATTTTAGGAGTTACAAAACTTTCCTATTTCTACAAAATTGGGAAGATGTACAATGCTCTAGTTAACATCAGATGAAAGATAAAGGCTATATAATTGTTGACCCAATGCAGTTTAGCGAAAATGTCAGTAGATTCCATTATAAAAAATGTTGAAGTTAGTGATTTGTTTTTTGTGGGAAAAAAAAATCAATAAAAACAAAGCTGTAAAAGATATCGGAAATCCTCATAGATTGGTTGTAGAGCTATCATTACTCAATAATGTGTGCAAAAATCATGACAATCCTATTAATACTTTTTGCAAAAAATGGCTCACAATGTCAATAATTTATTTCTGAGTTATTAATATATTTTTTTCTGTAAAACTCTATGGATACGGCGCGCTAAATCTCAGCGTGTTGCATACGTCAACACTTGTTGAGACCCCAGAGGCCACTGAGGTGGCACGAGTCGCTGCACTTGAATGGAGGCGTCAGAGATGTTGCTATGTAGTGTTTTTTTAATGAAACAATCATAAAAATTTTAATTTTTGAAGATAAAAAAAAAACACTAATTGCCAACATGTATTATTTATGACAGTAAGAACAAAAAATATACATTTAAGGAAAAACATACTTAGAAATATGTTATAAACAAACTGATTACACCAAAATGTTGCCAGAATAACACACTATTTTTTGGTAAGAAAACATTTTTTTCCATAATTTTTCAATCTTCCTTTCCTAATCACTTGAAAAAGGCTCGCCCCTCCCTTAACTGTTAATCTGAAACTTAAATTAATAAGGAAGCTGGAGACAGGTGTTTCAGTGGTCTGTCTGAGTGTGTGAGGAGTATGATGTACAAAACAGAAAACCAGAAAATGGTAAGAAAATGAATGTACTGTACTCTTATTACTCCATTGTATTGTACTTCACTGTACAGTGGACCCCCGGATTACGCTATTAATCCGTTACAGAGGGCTTATCGTTAACCGAAAATATCGTAATCCGAAACTATTTTCCCCATAAGAAATAATGGAAATTCAATTAATCCGTTTCAGATACCCAAAAGTATTAAAATAAATATTTTTTACACATTAACTTACACAGTACATGTAGCATATATAAATTACAACTAATACATACAACAGTGTATTAACTTTACACTTACCTTTATTGAAGAGTTGTTGATGTGTGGAAGAAGGAAGGTGGGGGAAGGAAGGAATAGTATGCTAGTGTTTGGAAGGGGAACCCCTTTCCATTAACACTGCAGGTACCAAGTTCTTTTCTGGGGTTACTGGCCTTTTTCTATTAATGCCACTAGGACCAGGTTGAGAGTCACTGGACCCCTCTCTAACCAAAAATCTGTCCAGGGAGCTCTGTGTCTGGCGTTTCTTTAAAACATCCCTGAAATGGGACACCACATTGTCATTGTACATGTTGCCAGCACGGCCTGCAACAGCTTTGTTAGGGTGACATTCATCCATAAAGCCTTGCACATCAGTCCATTGTGCAATGATATCCTTCAGTTCTACCATATTTCTGGCATTCTTTACCACAGGGCTGGCACTAGGAGCTTTCTTTGGACCCATGGTGGCTTATTTAGCAGTTGCAGGCACTAAAAACAGTGGAAAAATGACAAAATGTATGGTATGAATGCGTGGGTGGCGTCGGTGGTGCTCACTCGCTGGTAAACAATGGCACACTGCTGTCTCAGAGCACGTGTACGCGTCCAAGACGAATAGCGTATTCCGAGCGGATTATTGTAAACTGAGCCAATATTTTTACGGAAAAATGTAACGCTAACCGAATTTAGCGTAATCCGAAACCATAGTAATCCGGGGGTCCACTGTACTTTTAACACTTTCTTTTCAGGTTCATTTACAGGTAATACTGTATAGTACTCTAGTTTATTCTTAATATGTCTGGTACTCCATCAGTACAACAGAGTATATTTTATTGGGTGTTTGTCCATGTCCAGTAGTCGATCAATAGGGTCAAAGAAATTAAAAAAAAAAAAATTAGTTTTTCTTACAGAATTAACCCTTTGACTGTTTCAGCCGTATATATACGTTTTACGAGACAGTGTTTCGGATGTATCAATACGCCTAAATTCTAGCGGCAACAAATCAAGCGGGAGAAAGCTGGTAGGCCCACGTCAATTTACATGTGAGAGAATGGGTCTGTGTGGTCTGTGTGCGCTGCATAAAAAAATCCTGCAGCACACAGTGCATAATGAGAAAAAAAAAACTCCGACCGTGTTTTTGGATTAAAACGCTGACTTTGGTTGTATTCTCACTTTCTTGGTCTCATTTGATAGAATGGAAAACATATTACAGAAATAGAGATTATTTTAATTACTTTCACGATGAAAACGACCTTGAAATTGAGCTCGAAGTAGCGGAAATGTTCGATTTTTGCCAATGTTCAAGAGTAAACAAATTACGCCACGCGTCCAATACACGTCAACTGGTGAGTCTAATATTCTTTCACAAGTGCACTGATATTATTTATACCATTTTTACAATAATGCAGTAGTCTGCATAACAACAGTAAATCTTCTATTTTTTATGTGAATAATTATTATTATTATTATAATCAAATAGAAGCGCTAAACCACAGGGGTTTTATGTGAATAAAAAATCAAAATAGAAAGCAAGAGTACAGTAGATCGTCATTTAGTACGGTAGTTACGTTTCTGAAAATGTAGTGTTAGATAATTTCGTGTTATATAATTAAAAGAACTTATAGGAAAAATAGGGTTACATTCCTGGGAGTTCCCAAAAAGCTAAACAAGTTTTTTTTAGACCAACAGATCTTACAAAAATAAAAGTGAATATGTAATTGTAGTTCATTATCGTGATGTATTATGTTGTTTTTACTGCTTAAGACTACAAATGTAACAGAAATAATAGTATTTACCTTAAATTGTGGGTGCTGGTGTTTGTGGATGATTGTGAAGAGAGTGGAGAGTTATGCTGTGACCCTACTTGGCTGAGGTGGATAGTAGAGGTTCTGGAACTGAAGACGATGGTTGTACTGAGTGTCTAACTTTAACCCTTAAACTGTCCACACGTAGATATACGTTCACTCGCGTAGCTGACCGAACGTAGATCTACGTTTTTTTTCAAATGCTTTTAACCTTGCCACGATAAGCCTGAGTTGCCTAGAGATTAGAGAATGGGTCTGTGCACTCAATGTGTGTAGTATTACAAAATGTGGGAATGACAAACAAAATGCACTCTTCATTTTAAAGAAAACAAACAATTTATTTTTTTCTCAAAATACTCGGTCAGCTACGCGAGTGAACGTATATCTACGTGTGGACAGTTTAAGGGTTAAGTCATTCAGTAAATCAGTCAAGTCATTCAGTAAGTAGTCAAGTCATTCAGTAAGTCAGTCAAGTCATTCAGTAAGTCAGTCAAGTCAGTCAAGTCATTCAGTAAGTCAGTCAAGTCATTCAGTAAGTCAGTCAAGTCATTCAGTAAGTCAGTCAAGTCATTCAGTACGTCAGTCAAGTCATTCAGTAAGTCAGTCAAGTCATTCAGTAAGTCAGTCAAGTCATTCAGTAAGTCAGTCAAGTCATTCAGTAAGTCAGTCAAGTCATTCAGTAAGTCAGTCAAGTCATTCAGTAAGTCAGTCAGTCAGTCAGTCAGTCAGTCAGTCAGTAAGTAAGTCAGTCAGTCAAGTCAGTCAGTCACACAAACTTATGTTTACATCTTTTTATGTGTACAAAGTAACACTTCATTACGGCCACGAGTTATGTCTTGTCTAATATCTTTGTTTTCTTTTTTAATTCAAGATCAAAACACAATTCACTCTCTCATTCTTCACAAACACAGCTGGCTTGTAGCAGAGGACTTTTTTTTGACGCGTATGAAATACGTACAAATGCTGGGATGGTGGGGTCCGGGGTGGCTGGGAAAGGCGGGTGGTGTCTGCTGAACCACAACAAGGTGACTGCTTGTGGGAATGGTTATTTGTTTTTCCTTCCCGCAAACTGTAAGTAAGTTTATTCAGGTATACACAGATACAGTTACGAAGATTATCATACATAGCAGCATATGTGTAGAGAACCTAGGATAACCCAAAAAAGTCAGAGTGACTTATTTCCTTTGTCTGACTTTTTTGGGGTTATCCTAGGTTCTCTACACATATGCTGCTATGTATGATAATCAATGTAACTGTACTCACCTAATTGTGGTTGCAGGGGTTGAGACTCAGCTCCTGGCCCCGTGTATCTGAATAAACTTATAGTTTGCGTGAAGGAAAAACAAATTTCCTTTTCCTCTAAGCACGAGGATTGGGCTTACACTTGAAATCACCTGATGCATTACCGAAAAGGAGCAAGGTGAAGCGATCCTTTGCTGTCTTGAAGCCTGGTGCACTTTTCTCTTGCTGACTGATATAAGTTTGTGTTGGCATTTTCTTCCAGAAAACACTTCTCTCGTCAGCATTAAGCAATTGATGTGGCTCATAGCCACCCTCAGTAGGACCCCCACTGACTCAATGGTTTAACCCACCGTGGGCTAAAGTGCGTTCAAAAATTTCCCCCTTCCCGCGAACCGTGTAATATTTTTACGTCGTGTTAGATAATAATGTGCCGCAATTCTTCAATCGTGCAATACCCGTAACGTGTAACATAATCTCGTGCTAAATGACTGTCTACTGTAATATAAGAGGGGCCTGGAGACGTGACTAATGAACAGAAAATTTTTTATTTTAGTGCCAGGAATGTCTGCATTGTTTATTCTGGACCCTATTTTGAAATTGACATCTTTTTTCATTTGCATGAAATTGACCAAATTGCCAATTTCTGACCACTTTATTGGGTAGTTGAAATTGGTAAATGGGCAGTTTTTGGAATTGGCCGAAAATAGGGCTCAAAGTCGGCGAAATCGCCGATGCGTATATATCACCGAGATCGCTAACTTTGCTAGAGCGTAATTTCATAAGTTTTCCAGCAAATTTCGTACTTTTGGTGTCATTACCATCGGGAAAAGATTTATCATTTCGTAAGAAAAAAAAATAGAATATTTTGCAACATAGAATGACAGTTTCAGAAATAGGCTTGCGACAGTTAAAGGGTTAAGAGTGCAGTGGAACCCCGGTTTTCGTCTTTAATCTGTTCCAGAAGGTCGGCCGAAAACCGATTTGTACGAAAACTGAAGTAATATTTCCCATAAGAAATATGTAATGTAAATCCAATTAATGAGAAATATAAAGCACTAATGAAATGGATAAATGAACATTTAACATCACTTTTACCTTTATTGAAGACTATGTACCACATACAGCACTCCTTACCCTATAACACTCTTTAATACATATATCCTTACCTCAACTATGGTATTTGTGCCTGGGGATCAACCACAGCCAACCACCTTAAACCTTTAATAATCCAACAAAAAGCTGCTGTGCTGTTGATTACCAGTTCCTGTGCTGGACAGCTCACCCCACTATTTTTCAAAATCCTGAACTAGCTAAATATATGAGACATACACTCATATTATTGTGCCTTCTACATATAGAGAAAATTAAATTCCACTATAAACCCTCCACTTAAACTACTCCTTGACAGTTACAACAGAATGCACAGTCATAATAATGCATAAGGCACTCTTCAACATCCCTCGTGTCAGTCTCACACTATGCTAAAATGCTATACACATTAAGGGCCTGAAGATCTGGAACTCATTATCGAAACCGGTAAAGGATCCCCTGACTACAGTGAACCCCTGGTTATTGGCCGTAATCTGTTCCAGAAGGTTGGCCTAAATCCGAAATGGCCGAAAACCAAAGTAATATTTCCCATAAGAAATAATGTAAATCCAATTAATCCATTCCAGACACCCAAAAATATTAACAAAAAATACATTTTATAGAGAATAACTATAGTTTTACATATAGAAAACAATGAGAAATAAATATAAAGTACTAATTTTAATAATAAATGAACATTACATTACCTTTATTGAAGACTCTTGTTGGCGAGTAGTATTTATTTGTTGTCCCAGAAGGACTACATCCCAGGCGTATACCTTCCGGCTACATACATTGCGGCCTACAGCCAAATTATAACCATTGACATACCATATTCACCGAGTTTAATCGTTTCTAACAACTACCTTTAAATGCCATCATAAACAAAGGAAGAAGTAATGAATAATTCATGCCAAGAATTGTAAACAAAAGCCTTATGTACTATTAAGGGTGGTTACTAGGCCAACACAGATTCATACACATTTTCTCTGAAGCTGGACCAGAGAAAACGTAATTTTTACCTTCTACCCGATCCCACTCCTCGATAGCATATAAACATTGCATGTTTATATTCTATGTAACGTGTTTCTTATATAATTTTGAAGAAAATATCATAGATGGATTAATGAAAATGTCTATATTAATGTAAAATAAGACATTTAATGTGCCCAAGAGTGAGTCACAAATGTATGAGCGGCCCAGGTGGATGCGTCTCATACGGCCTATTTCTGAGCAGATGGCCTATAACTGGGGGAGGAATTTTGCCAAAAAAAGTGCTCGATTTCCAAGTTGACCGATTTCCACACCAGCCTATAACCGAAGGTCCACTGTACTTATAAATTTAGGACTTTGCTAAAAAAATCATCTTATCTCTCAATACTAACCAAATCAACCAAAACAACTAACTAGTTATTATATGTGGCCTCTATACTTTTAAACTTCTGCCAGTCTATGAAATATTACTGACTGAACCATTAATTGTAATATGTATTTTTTATGTGCAACTTCAAGATTATTATCCTTAGAAACTTCCACCTTGACTACCTTGCATTAGAATCAAGATTAAATATGATTGTAATCAAGTAAATCACTTGTCTAGTTTTAAGTACAGTGGACCCCCGGTTTTTATAATTAATTCGCTCCAGAATGCTGTTCAAGTGCCGTTACCAAATGAATTTGTTCCCATAAGGAATAATGTAAATTAGACGAGTCATTTTATGACCCCTAAAAATACACTTACAAAAGAACTTACAAAAATACACTTACATAATTGTTCGAGTTTGGAGTAGTACGAAAACCGGGGGTCCACTGTAATTGAAGTGGACCCTCGGTTTTCGTTGAAAATTCTTTCCAGAATGCTGTTTGAGTGCAATTACCGAACGAATTTGTTCTCATAAGGACAAATGTAAATTAGATTAGTATTTTCAGACACCCAAAAATACACTTGCATAATTGTTCGAGTTTGGAGGTGAACGAAAACTGAGGGTCCACTGTACAGTAGAACCCCAAGTAACGGTCTGTTCGAATAACGATTTTTTCGTGTAAAGGTTGCTTTTTACGGTCAATATTTTTCTTGTGTAGCGGTTTTTACTCGTGTAGCAGTAGCGGTCCGTACCAGACCTGTACGCCTGCCTGCGCTTGCGCGCCTCGCCACACAGGACAAAAGTCTAGCGTTGTTTACACTTGAGTGAACAATACCCAGCGCGCTCTTTCAAACATTCACAATACAGTGGACCCCCGAGTAACGAACAAAATTCATTCCAGAAGCCTGCTTAAGTGCCATTACCGAACGAATTTACTTCCTTAAGAAATAATGTCAAGTAGGTTAGTCCATTTCAGACCCCCAAAAATACACTTACAAAATCACTTACAATATTATACTTACATAATTGTACAATTTTCAGGGTGTTTGTTACTCGGGGGTCCACTGTACATTTGTTGTTTATTGGTGGTTTAGTGATTGTCACTGTGAAATAAGTCACCATGGGTCCAAAGAAACTTCCTAGTGGCACCCCTGTGGTAAAGAGAGTGAGGAACACCATCGAACTGAAGAAAGAGATTGTTGAAAAATATGAGTGGCGTACGTGTGAGTGAGCTTGCCAGGATGTACAACAAAAACCAATCTACTATCACCGCTATCTTGGCAAAGAGAAAAGAAATCAAGGACGCTAATATTGCAAAAGGGGTTGATATGTTAACGAAAAATAGATTGAAAACAGTGGATGAGGTTGAGAAATTGTTGGGGGTGTGGATCAATGAAAAACAGATAGCAGGTGATAGTATTTCCACGGCGATAATTTGTGAAAAGGAAAGGCAGGTGCATGCAGATCTTGTCAAGACAATGCCTGCAACCAGTGATGAGGAGAGTGATTTTAAAGCCAGCAGAGGCTGGTTTGAGAGGTTTAAGAAACGTAGTGGCATACAGTGTTGTGAGGCATGGTGAGGCAGCCAGCTCAGACAAACATGCAGCTGAAAAGTTTGTGAGTGAATTCAAGAGTTATGTAGAGGCTGAAGAATTCCTCCCCAACAAGTGTTTAATTATGATGAAACAGGCCTGTTTTGGAAGAAAATGCCAAACAGGACCTTCATTACTCAGGAGGAAAAGGCACTGCCAGGACACAAGCCTATGAAAGACAGGCTAACTCTCATGTTGTGTGCTAATGCCAGTCGTGATTGTAAAGTGAAGCCTTTACTGGTGTATCATGCAGAAAATCCCAGAGCCTTCAAGAAACACGATGTTAACCGGAATAATTAGTGTGTGCATTGGAAGGCTAACACCAAGGCATGGGTCAATAAGGACATTTTCGTGGAATGGTTGACTGGAGTGTTTGGCCCTAGTGTGAAGAAATACCTCCTGGTAAAGAAATTGCCACTCAAGTGCCTCCTGGTACTGGACAATGCTCCTGCTCATCCTCACAACTTGGAAGACTATTTGTCTGACAACTTCAGTTTCATCACAGTGAAGTTCTTGCCTCCTAACACCACTCCTCTCATCCAGCCCATGGACCAGCAGGTCATTGCAAACTTCAAGAAACTGTACACCAAAGCAATGTTTCAAAGGTGTTTTGACAACCTCAGTCTCTGAATTGACCCTAAGAGAGTTCTGGAAAGATCACTTCAATATCGTCCATTGCATAGGCCTTATAGTTAAGGCTTGGGAGGGAGTGACTTCCAGGACTTTGAACTCTGCTTGGAGACCACTGTGGCCGGATTGTGTTGAAAAGAGGGATTTTGAAGGATTTGAGGCTGACCCTGTGCCTGTTGTGGAAGATATTGTGGCATTGGGGAACAGCCTGGGGTTGGAGTTGAGTGGTGAGGATGTGGAAGAGTTGGTGGAGGACCACAGGGTAGAGCTAACAACTGAAGAGCTGCAACATCTGGAACTGGAACAGCATCAGACCAGAGTTGAGGTTATTGATTCACAGGAGGAGGAAGAGGGAGTGAAGGAGGTGCCTTCTTCACGGATTAAGGAAATTTGTTCCAAGTGGAACGATGTGCAAAGTTTTGTTGAACAATTTCACCCTGAGCAAGCTGAAATGAGCCATCTGTGCAACCAGTTCAGTGACAGAGCCATGTTGCACTTCAGGAAAATGTTAAACAGGCGCCAGAAACAGAGGACTCTGGACAGTTATTTTCTGCGACAGGGTTCTAGTGACTCTCAAGCTGGTCCTAGTGGGATTAAAAGACAAAGAAGGGAAGTAACTCCAGAGAGGGATTTGTTACCTGAAGTCCTTTTGGTGGGGGATTCCCCTTCCAAGCACTAACACCTCCCCCTGTGCTCCTCCCTATCTTCCAGATGCCAGCAACTCTCTTCAATAAAGGTAAGTAAATGTTATTTTAAATGTTTAATTATAAATTTAATACATATTACATACTATACTACTTTATATATACTATTTATAATTGTTTTGTGAATGTAAAAGTATAGTTAATCTGTACAAAATTCATTTTTTGTGAATATTTTTGGATGTCTTTAACGGGTAATTGTATTTACATTACAGTGGTACCTCGACTTACGATGGTCCCCAAACTCACCCTTTTATGTAAGTTTATTTTTTTAAATGCTTTTGTAAGTGTAATTTTGGGGGTCTAAAAGGACTAGTCTATTTTACAACATTTCTTAAGGAGATAAATTCGTTTGGTAATGGCACTTGAACAGCATTCTGGAATGAAAAAATATCGTAAGTCGAGGTACCACTGTATTTCTTATGGGAAATAAGATTTCGAGTTACGAATTTTTCGTGTTGAGGTCTAGCTCCAGGAACGGATTAAGACCGTTAGTCGAGGGACCACTGTACTATGTACTATCATCTTGTCTAGTTTTAAGTTCGTCATTAATTCGTTCCAGAATGTTGTTCAAGTGCCGTTACCGAACGAATTTGTTCCCATAAGGAATAATGTAAATTATATTAGTCCTTTTAGACCCCCAAAAACACACTTACAAAAGCACTTACAAAAATACATTTACATAATTGTTCAAGTTGGGAGCTGTACAAAAACCGGGGTACCACTGTATTAGGATTAGTCTGCCTGAAATGCCCCAGCATGATAATGGCTTTCTTTCTACTTAGCAAACCAAAATTGTAATTACATATTGCAACCTTTACAAAGAAATAAACCTTTACTTTACTCTTGTTGGCGTATGGAAGATGGCGAGGAGGGGAGAGGGAGAGGTTATTGTTTGGAAGGGGAATATCCCTCCATAAGGACTTGAGGAATCAAAGCCCTATCTGGGGTTACTTTCCTTCTTTGTCTTTTACTGGCACTAGGACCAGCTTGAGACTCACTCGACCCGTCACACAAAAAATCTGTCCAGAGAGGCCTGTTTCTGGTGTCTCTTTAAGATTTGCCTGAAATGGGACACAGTATTGTCACTGAGCATGTTGATGACACGGCTTGCAACAGCTTTGTTAGGGTGATATTTCTCCATAAAACTTTGCACCTCACTCCACTTTGCATAAATGTCCTTAATTGCTGAAGATGGCACATTCTTCCCTCTCTCTTCCTCTTCCTCTGAAGCAATTTCCTCAGCTAAGGTCTGTTGCTGTTCCAAATGAAGGTCTTGCAGCTCTTCAGTGGTTAGCTCTTCCCTGTGGTCATCCACCAACTCTTCCACATCATGGCCACTCACCTCCAACTCCATGGACTTCCCCAAAGACACAATAGATTCCACAACAGGCATAGGGTCATCAGGGTCAGCCTCAAACCCTTCAAAATCCTTCTGGAGGACACATTCTGGAAGTGTCCTCCACTTCCAGAATGTCACTTCCTACCAAGCCTTATCTATAAGGCTTATGCAATTGAGGATATTGAAGTGATTCCTCCAGAACTCTCTTAGGGTCAATTCAGTGTCCGAGGTCACTTCAAAACACCTTTGAAACACTGCTTTGGTGTAGAGTTTTTTGAAGTTAGAAATGACCTGCAGGCAGGCAGGGCAGACTTAGGCAAGGCAGGGCAGGGCAGGGCAGGCTGAAAACAGGCAGGCATAAGGCAGGCTGAAGGTAAGCAGGAAAGCATGCAGGCAGACAGCCAGGCAGGCAGAGACTAGTAAAGAAGTGTAGATTTAATATTTACATTTGGTGCAGTCTCCCACCACCCATGTCTGGTACACTACTGTCTTCCCCCCTCCTCTGCCTGTCTTCCTCCCTCCCCTGCCTGTCTTCCTCCCTCCCCTGCCTGTCTTCCTCCCTCCCCTGCCTGTCTTCCTCCCTCCCCTGCCTGTCTTCCTCCCTCCCCTGCCTGTTTTCCACCCTCCCCCACCTGTCTTCCCCCTCCCCTGCCTGTCTTCCCCCTCCCCTGCCTGTCTTCCTCCTTCCTGTCTTCCCCCTCCCATGCCTGTCTTCCCCCTCCCTGCCTGTCTTCCTCAGTTCCCCCTCCCTCCTATCCATCAAACACCCTTCCCTCACACTCACCAACACACCCAGCAGCATCACTCCTACCCATCAAACACCCCTCCCTCACACTCACCAACACACTCTCCACCATCACTCCTACCCATCAAACACCACCTCCTCACACTCACCAACACACCATCCACCATCCCTTCTACCCATCAAACACCCTCCCTCACACTTACCAACACACCCTACACCATCACTCCTACCCATCAAACACCACCTCCCTCACACTCACCAACACACCCTCCACCATCACTCCTACCCATCAAACACCCCTCCCTCACAATCACCAACACACCCTCCACCATCACTCCTACCCATCAAACACCCCTCCCTCACACTCACCAACACACCCTACACCATCACTCCTACCCCATCAAACACCACCTCCCTCACACTCGCCAACACACCCTCCACCATCACTCCTACCCATCAAACACCCCTCCCTCACACTCACCAACACACCCTCCACCATCACTCCTACCCATCAAACACCCCTCCCTCACACTCACCAACACACCCTCCACCATCACTCCTACCCAACAAACACCCCTCCCTCACACTCACCAACACACACTCCACCATCACTCTAAAAGCTTCATCACCCTGTCTTGTCTCTGGGTTGGAGACCACCAATCATCATTGGGTATTGTTCTCAAATTTTTCATCAACTAAAAACAGAATTCCTTTATGAGAGTAAATCATAATTCAAAATAATAGTAACTCAAGAACATCGTACCTGAAGGTACCACTGTACTTGCTGAGAGGTTTCATGCAACTAGCAGCAAGTGTAAATCTTTACTGGTGATGGTGGCAGCAGCAGGTGTAAACACACATTCACTGATGATGGTCACAGCCAGGCATGAGGTCACTGTGTCAGCCAGAAATGGTTATTAACTGTGACATACCTGCAAATTAAAAATTCCTGTGTATGCCAAAATTTTGATAAAAACAATTCTTTCAGTTTTGAAGGGCATGTTTTTTCTAATAAATTATGAACACAAAATTGAAATGAGACAAAATCAATTACTATTCTATGATGTGATTAAGATGACAAAAAATGATCACTCGTCAGCACCATTGGCATAATATGCACACTAGATTTAATGTTTTCACATTTGTTCATGCATACTAGTTTCCTTGTCCTTTCAGTAACTTATGCATAAGAAGGGGTTATTAGCCCCTTGTTCCCGATCTTTCAGTTGTCTTTTACGACACTTGGTTTACAGAGGAAGACTTCTCGCCCCCTTTCCCATGGAGATGAAAGGAAACACCATAAAAACAAGAACTATTAAGAGATTAGAACACTCAGATCAATGCATATAAACATTAACCCTTTCAGGGTCCGTGCTGTAGTATCACGGCTTTAAGCTCAGGGTCCATCACGTAATACTATGTCATGAGCTCAGCTCACTCAGAGAAGCTGTGAGCAGTAAATTGCGGCCTAGATGTAAGAGAATAGGTGTGTGGTGAGTGCACCATTTAAAAAAATCCTGCCCCATGCAGTTCATGATGTAAAACAACGATTTTGTGGTGTATTTTATGATTTCTATGGTTTTATTCTCAGTTTTTTGGTATTATTTCATAGACTGGAAGACATATTACTAAAATAGAGATGATTTTGATTGGATTCAGGACTTGAAATTGAGCTCAAAGTGGCAGAAATATTCAATTTTTGTTGATATTCCAGAAAACAGTTAGAGCCCCTCTACAACTCTCAGTCTGTTTTGTGGGTTTTTATTAGGTCTGAGTTAATTATTGAGATGCTGTAAACCATGAACAATGTATTACACCAATACACAAAGGCGGTGACCCAACAGACGTAAACAACTATAGGCCAATATAAAACTTACAGTTGATATCCAAAATCTTCGAGAAACTTGTGCACAAGAGATTATACTCGTTTATAATGACACAAGCATACTCAACCCCCTGCCAATTTGGCTTCAGAAAAAATAAAAGCACTAACGATGCAATCATAAAAATGATAGACCTTCTTTACACAGCACTGGAAAATAAGGAATATCCATTAGGACTTTTTATTGACCTAAGGAAAGCTTTCGACACAGCAAACCATGGCATCCTACTCCACAAACTTGACCATTATGGTATAAGAGGTCATGCACTTGCATATTTCAAATCCTACCTTACTAATAGGTATCAGTATGTCACCATTAAATACACAATCTCCTCGATACGACCACTTGATACTGGAGTACCACAGGGAAGTGTCCTTGGTCCCCTGCTCTTCCTCTTATACATCAATGATCTTCCCAATGTATCACAACACCTGAAACCAATACTCTTTGCTGACGACACGACTTATGTCGTGTCCCACCCAAATCTTGCCACGCTCAACACCATTGTTAACGACGAATTACTAAAAATATCTACATGGATGACAGCCAATAAACTTACACTCAACACTGATAAGACCTTCTATACTGTATTATGTTTGGTAACAGAGCAGGTGATGCACAATTAAACATTAAGTTCAACAACACTCCTATTGTTAAACATAATGAGGGCAAATTCCTGGGCCTTCACCTCGACAGCAACCTGAAATTCCGCACTCATATCCAACACATAACAAAGAAAGTTTCCAAAACTGTGGGGATCCTCTCTAAGATATGTTACTATGTACCACAATCAGCCCTACTCACACTATACTATTTACTCATCTATCCCTACCTCACATATGCCATTTTTGCTTGGGGATCAACAGCAATTACCCACCTAAAGCCAATAATAACCCAACAAAAAGCCACAGTAAGAATTATCACGCAATCCAATGCTAGGCAACACCCCCCCCCGTCCCTCTTCAAAGACCTAAACTTACTGTTCAGAACATCCACACTTACTACTCTGCAATCTACATAGAACCATAAATTCCAACATTAACCCTGAACTAAAACACTTTCTTGATAGTTGTGACAGGACCCACAGACATAATACCAGACACAAACATCTCTGACATTCCCTGTGTCAGGCTAAATCTATACAAAAATTCAATGTACATAAAAGGGCCTAAAATCTACTTTCAAAAGCACCGTTAAAAAACATCTTATCTCACTTAAGCACCCAACCGGTAGCTAACCACATGAAAACTACTTTATCTTGCACATATCCACAGCAAAATACACTTATTGATATCTGTGATTCCCCTTAATTTGCACATGACTGTAAACAAAATTCTAATACAACTATTACCCACCCAGCGGCAGCAGCAACAGTGATACCCAAGCTCTGTTATTTTTTCTCCAGCCAGAGCCCATCAATGCTTCTATGATGGCCTAATTGTAAGTACTACTGCAATAACGCACGTAGAACCCAGAATGACCCAAGAATATCAACAGTGAGACCATCAACTCGAAAAATTGCTGATCTAAGTGAAGACTGCCATTCAAACCCGAAACACAGCCCGCTGCCAGACGAACACCTACCCCAAGCTCTACTAAACTATAGCTTCTCCGTCTTAACTTCAACAACCCCTGTACTACTATGAGACCTAATAACAGAAGAAGCAACAAAAAGAACAGCAAGAAATCACCAAGAACTTGACTATTTCACTTGTCTACCCAGCAGGATGCCAGTGCCTCATCCACCCCCCTCACCACCACCCCAGGCAATTCATCAACAACAACAATGGCTGACTCTCCCTCACCCTACTCAACCAGCACCCAAGGCGACGGGACAGCAACAACACCAAACATGACTGAATCTCCCTCAAACCACACTGCCTTCGTAGGATTTGACCCATCTGAAACGATTTCAGGTATGACAAATGATCCTGTCACTCTTAAGTCGTACATCACCAACCTAACTGTGGAAAACATGCATCTTCGTACAGAAAATATGACTCTTAGTGCAACACTAACTAAACATGAAACTAAGTTAGCCCACCTTGAAAGCAAGATCCTCAGCTTTGAACAAAAGATTACGTCAGCTGGAATGGCTGATTTTGGCAAGACCCTCCAAACTGTCATAACCAGCCATACAGAACAAATATCATCCTTAAACACGAAGGTGGATGATGCGGCCAAGGACTGGAAGACCAATATGGACACTCAGCTGAACGAATATTTTACTAACCAAGAAGATAAAACTGAGCAAGATAAATTATCTGACTCAGTAATAATTAACAGTTCACTCTTTCCAAGTGAATTAAACCATACCAACTGCAAAGAAGCTACTCTTCAGATCATAAAAGACCACCTAGATGAAATAGTGCCAGTGTCAGAGATAAAAGAAACACAATTACTAGGTAACCAAGGTAGAAAACAAAGTGTTATGCTTAGATTTCACACACAAGACAGGAAAAGAGATTTAATAATTACATCCATTAAAGCAAAAAAAGATGTTTACATAAATGTCTCACAAAAAAACGTCAGAACCTCCTATACAGAGTAAGAAAGCTTAAACGTGAGAAGATAAAATCCACCAATGCTTTACAAGGGATGGAAAAATTCTAGTAAGGAAAACAAATGTAGGCCGTGTTTACTATATCACGAATGAAAATGAAATGTCCAACTTCCTCCGAGATGCTAATCTTACAGAGTCTAAATAACCTCAGTGACCAATTCCTTATACTGCGTTAGTGTAGAATATTAGTAACTACTACCTCACTATATCAAATTTCTCACACAGCAGATAGTCTATTTTGCATTTGAATCAACTACCTCATTATAATTATAATTACAGTGGTACCTCGAGTTACGATGGTCCCCAAAATCGCCCTTTTATGTAAGTTTATTTTTTTAAATGCTTTTGTAAGTATATTTTTGGGGTGTAAAAAGACTAGTCTATTTTACATTATTCCTTATGGGGATAAATTTGTTTGGTAATGGCACTTGAACAGCATTCTCGAACGAAAAAATATCGTAACTCAAGGTACCACTGTATAATTAAAATTACCATTAGCCATTTTCCAACCTCAGCACTATATACAGAATATAATTATTCACTTTATATACTCTATATAAAGTATATTATTAATCACTTTAATTTATTAAAAATTGTTTAAAACCATTTTTACTACTAGTACAGTGGTACCTCGAGTTACGATGGTCCCCAAAATCGCCCTTTTATGTAAGTTTATTTTTTTAAATGCTTTTGTAAGTATATTTTTGGGGGTGTAAAAGGACTAGTCTATTTTACATTATTCCTTATGGGGATAAATTCGTTTGGTAATGGCACTTGAACAGCATTCTCGAACGAAAAAATATCGTAACTCGAGGTACCACTGTATATGTTATTTACCTCATTTAAGTGCTTTTACTATTTAGTAGCAACTACTTCTATGTATTTGTCTATTTTTTGATTACTTTTTTGCCATATAATTTTTTTTTTTTTTTTTTTTTTTTTCAACAAGTCGGCCGTCTCCCACCGAGGCAGGGTGACCCAAAAAGAAAGAAAATCCCCAAAAAGAAAAAACTTTCATCATCATTCAACACTTTCACCACACTCATACATAATCACTGTCTTTGCAGAGGAGCTCAGATACTACAGCTGAGAAAAGTCCCTCCCAGCTGTCACTATCTCAGACCCCTCCTTTAAAGTGCAGGCATTGTACTTCCCATTTCCAGGACTCAAGTCCAACTAAATCAATTAACTGGTTTCCTGAATCCCTTCACACAATGTTACCCTGCTCACACTCCAACAGATCGTCATGTCCCAAAACCATTCGTCTCCATTCACTCCTATCTAACACGCTCACACATGCTTGCTGGAAGTCCAAGCCCCTCGCCCACAAAACCTCCTTTACCCCTTCCTCCAACCTTTTCTAGGACGACCCCTACCCCGCCTTCCTTCCCCTACAGATTTATACGCTCTCCAAGTCATTCTACTTTGATCCATTCTCTCTAAATGACCAAACCACCTCAACAACCCTCTTCAGCCCTCTGACAAATACTTTTAGTAACTCCACACCTTCTCCTAATTTCCACATTCCGAATTTTCTGCATAATATTTACACCACACATTGCCCTTAGACAGGACATCTCCACTGCCTCCAGCCTCCTCCTCGCTGCAGCATTTGCAACCCATGCTTCACACCCATATAAGAGTGTTGGTACCACAATACTTTCGTACATTCCCTTCTTTGCCTCCATGGATAACGTTTTTGTCTCCACAGATACCTCAATGCACCACTCACCTTTTTTCCTTCATCAATTCTATGGTTAACCTCATCCTTCATAAACCCATCTGCTGACACATCAACTCCCAAATATCTGAAAACATTTACTTCTTCCATAATCCCTCTCTCCAATGTGATATCCAATTTTTCTTTATTTAAATCGCTTTGATACCCTCATCACCTTACTCTTATCTATGTTCACTTTTAACTTTCTACCTTTACACACTCTCCCAAACTCGTCCACTAACCTTTGCAACTTTTCTTTAGAATCTCCCATAAGCACAGTATCATCAGCAAAAAGTAACTGTGTCAACTCCCATTTTGCATTTAATTCTCCATAATTTAATCCCACCCCTCTCCCCAACACCCTAGCATTTACTTCTTTTACAACCCCATCTATAAATATATTAAACAACCATGGTGACATTACACAACCCTGTCTAAGACCTACTTTTACCGGGAAGTAATCTCCTCTCTCCTACACACCCTAACCTGAGCCTCACTATCCTCATAAAAACTCTTTACAGCCTTCAGTAACTTACTACCTATTCCATACACTTGCAACATTTGCCACATTGCTCCCTATCCACTCTATCATATGCCTTTTCTAAATCCATAAATGCAATAAAAACTTCTCTACCTTTATCTAAATACTGTTCACATATATGCTTCACTGTAAACACTTGATCTACACATCCCCTACCCACTCTAAAGCCTCCTTGCTCATCTGCAATCCTACTCTCTGTCTTACCTCTAATTCTTTCAATAATAACCCTGCCATACACTTTACCTGGTATACTCAGTAAACTTATTCCCCTATAATTTTACACTCTCTTTATCCCCCTTCCCTTTATATAAAGGAACTATACATGCTCGCTGCCAATCCCTAGGTACCTTCCCCTCTTTCATACATTTATTAAACAAAAATACCAACCACTCCAGCACTATATCCCCCCCTGCTTTTAACATTTCTGTCATGATTCCGTCAATTCCAGCTGCTTTACCCCCTTTCATTCTACGTAATGCCTCACGCACCTCCCCCACACTCACATCCTCATTGCTTAAAATTTGTTTCAAGCCATTTTTTACTATTAATATATTTTACTTTTGTACACTTAAGCACTATATTCTCCTATAATAGTTCTTTACTTTCATTTACTTTATTTTGCCTATAATAAATTCTAAAATCAAAACTAGTGCAATACTTAATCTAAATATTTGTTCCAAAATAACTTAATATAAGTCATAGTAATTATTCCAACCCGTTCACTTAGCTAGTGCAATACTGAACACAAATATTTGTTCCATAATTACTTAATACTAGTCATAGTAATTATTCCAACAAGCTCAATTAGCTACTTAAATGGTAAATCATCAACATTATTATAATAATAATAATAATAATAATAATAATAATAATAATAATAATACTTTCAAATTCAAATTCAAATTCTTTATTTCATGTAATACAAGGTGGGGGGTACTTATAGTTATACATTAAAGTTGATATTACAAGATACAAGGTGGCCAATAATATGCCTAGACATGGTACAATGATACATGGTTGGGTAGACAAGATACATAGTTATTGATGAGATGTACATGCCAAAAGCCCCTAATATGCTGTGCATTGCGGGCATTCTTATGACTACAGTGGACCCTCGGTTAACGAATACCCCGGAAATCGTGCAATTATGTAAGTATAATTTTGTAAGTTCTTGTGGAAGTGTATTTTTGGGGGTCTGAAATAGACTAACCTACGTGAAATTTTTCCTTAAGGGAGTAAATTCGTTCGGAAATGGCACTTGAGCAGACTTCAGGAGTGAAGTTTTTACGAAACTCGGGGGTCCACTGTACTTAATTATAGACTACATGGTAAAAAGTTATGGTTGATAATTTATAAAATAAGTATAATTGCGTATCTAAGTTATAAAGTTTGATTATAAGTTGAACATATCAATTAGTTGCAGCAATGCAACTAATTGAGTGAGATAACAATTTAAAACAACTAATTGCATTGCAGTTACAGTTTACGTGGTCATTATAATGTAAGTGTTATGGAAATAGTTAGCTTAGTATGTATTATTCATAACTAGTCAGGTTTTTACAGTAAGTGATTTTTCTACTTTGTTGAGAATGTTTGATATTGAGCACTTAGGTTTGGGTGAGAAGGTGGTTTTTTAGCATCGTTTTAAATTGGGGTAAAGGCAGGGTTTCTTTGGCTATGACAGGTAATGAATTCCAAATTTTCGTGCCTTTTATATGCATTGAGTTTTTACATAGTGTTAGATGGACACAGGGAACATCGAGGAGTGATCTGTGTCTAGTGTTATGGTCATGTGTCCTGTTAAAATTGGTAAGGAGAAGTTTGAGTGGTGGGTTAATATTTGCATAGAGTGTTCTATGTATGTAATAGGCACAGTAAAAAGTATGGATGTCTTGTATGGTGAGTAAGTTTAGGTTTTTGAATATTGGTGGAGTATGTTGTCTGGAGTGTGAATGCGTTATTATTCTAACTGCTGCTTTTTGTTGTGTTATTAGTGGTCTGAGATGAGTTATTGATGTAGAGCCCCATGCGCAGATTCCATAGGTGAGGTAGGGGTAAATGAGTGAGTGATATAGGGTAAGGAGAGCTGGTTGTGGAACATAGTACCGTATCTTGGATAGTATTCCCACGGTCTTTGAGACTTTCTTGGAAATTTGTTGTATATGTGTCTGAAATTTGAGATGGATTCCCAAGAATTTTCCCTCTGTGAGTTTTGTGATTGCAAATACAGTGGTACCTCGAGTTACGATATTTTTTCGTTCGAGAATGCTGTTCAAGTGTCATTACCAAACGAATTTATCCCCATAAGGAATAATGTAAAATAGACTAGTCCTTTTACACCCCCAAAACTATACTTACAAAAGCATTTAAAAAAATAAACTTGCATAAAAGGGCGATTTTGGGGACCATCGTAACTCGAGGTACCACTGTATATCCTAAATCTCTGTGACTTATGTTCCATTGTTATAAGTCTAGTTCTTAACCCTTAATCGGTCCAAACGTATATTTACGTTAGCTCGCTCAGTGCCCCGAATCTTTTGAAAAAAAAAAAAAAAAATTTTGTTGTTAAGTGTTATAGGATAAAAAAAAAAGAATTTGGGTAAGTAGTTACCGAGATATGAGGCGGAGAAGTTGGCACTGGATGCTCACCTGACAGCAACAGGAGTCCTGCCGCTTGCAGAATCGTTGCCGATATACCTTTTTTTCACTTTCTTTTATTATTTTATATAATTTTTATGTTCTCATAATCACAATTTAGAGTAGTTCTTGTGATTTCATAGCCAATCTGTGTTCTGACACTAATACAGTGGTACCCCGACTTACGATGGTCCCCAAACACACCCTTTTATGTAAGTTGATTTTTTAAATGCTTTTGTAAGTGTAATTTTGGGGGTCTAAAAGGACTAGTCTATTTTACATCATTTCTTATGGAGATAAATTCGTTTGGTAATGGCACTTGAACAGCATTCTGGAATGAAAAAATATCGTAAGTCGGGGTACCACTGTATTAGGTACTGAAATTGTACTCAAATAATAATAATGATAGTGCATAAAAATAATAATAATAATAATAATAATAGTGAATAATAATGATAATAATAATAATAATAATAATATTAGTGCATAATAATAATAATAATAATAATATTAGTGCATAATAATAATAATAATAATATTAGTGCATAATAATAATAATAATATTAGTGCATAATAATAATAATAGTGCATAATAATAATATTAGTGCAAATTAATAATAATAATAATAATACTAATAATAATAATAATAATAATAATAATAATCATAATAATAATAATAATAATTCGAGTTACGATATTTTTTCGTTCGAGAATGCTGTTCAAGTGCCATTACCAAACGAATTTATCCCCATAAGGAATAATGTAAAATAGACTAGTCCTTTTACACCCCCAAAAATATACCTACAAAAGCATTTAAAAAAATAAACTTACATAAAAGGGCGATTTTGGGGACCATCGTAACTCGAGGTACCACTGTAATCATAATAATAAAAGATTTGTGTCGCTGCCTTATTTCATCTGATCTCCACTAATGACTCTGGTGACATTTGAAGAGACAGGTGAGTCATAGTCTTATCTCTTCTTATCAGTCCAGTAATTACAGTGATGACATTTGACAGCTTACATTGCTTCCCTTTATTTGTTACGCAAACCTGTCTGTCTGTCTGTATCTGTCTGTCTGTGTGTCTGTCTTTCTGTCTGCCTGTGTGTCGTCTCCTTTCTGTCTGGTTGTCTCATAGAGTAGCTCATGAACTAACTGGTATTACACAGATCACAAGCACATTATAACACTTTGTCTTGATTTTTTTATTTATCCTAGGTAATTTACTCTATGTATAATTGTATTTACGTATGTGTTCCTGCGAGATAGAGAGAGACAGAAAGATACAGACAGACAGACAGACAGAGATAGACAGCCAATAAGGTACCCAGCTGACCAGCCAGCTGCTGGCCAGCCAGGTGGCCAACCAGCTGTTTGCCAGCCAGGTCCCCAGGCAGGCAGGCAGCCAGCTGGCCTGCCAACCTGCCGACATCACTTTCCACTTCAAAGGGGAGTGTTAATATGACATGACATCAGTGAATCTATGGTGTTTGCCGCAGTGTTTGCTCTAGCTGGCCCTCAATTTAACTGGTGCTCCCACAAGGTACTAAGTGGTCCCAGATTTTTTTAATATGGCGCACACCGAGTGTTAAGACCTATTCTATGCTGTTGCGATCCCTGAACAAGATAATTGGGTCAAATGGTTGACGGACCATTTGGGCACTGCATGTCCAGTATTACTGGGCTGCAGCGCCCGGTGTGACGTCACCATAGTTTATGTCAGGGAGTGGAACCTGGCATAAAGGCAGTATGATCACGACTTGACTGAGTAACGTGGCATTCCAGCTTGTCTTCTACTCAGTTTCCTGGAGTATGGTCCACGACTGGACTGAGGAACGTGGCTACTACTGAGCTGTGGATGGCATAAGTGATTGCCTTGCTTGAATCCCAGCTTGCCAGACTCAGTTCCTGTCAGCTGGTGGATGCACGACATTACACAGATTGCTTGTGTGACAGTCACTTAGTTGTGACCCTGTTCAAAGGGAAATTAACAGCGAAGGCATCCATGACAGAGAAAAGTGTTTGAGAAGAAAGCGTGTTATGGCAAAGTGTAAAGGGTGTCATGTGACACGGTTGAGAAGGTGTCGTGTGACAAGGAGGGCGTGTCATGTGACACAGAGAAAAGTGAGAATGTGCCGTAACACAGAGACAAGGGTGTCTATGCAGACACGGAGACGTTGGAGTGTCATGACGATAAGAAAGGTAGTGTCATATGACACATTGTTGGTGGGGTCATGACTACGTGGCTTGTCACAAGTAAGATCTGGTGTGACACTGATATGTTGTGGTGTCTTGTGTGACACCGGTATGTTGTGATGTCTTGTATGACAGAGTGTCTTTGTCTCATATGTCGTGTGACATTAAAGTCTAGTCGTGCAAATGTAACAATGCACATTGTTTAACTGACAATACAAAATATTACGCTTATTTAAATTGTACAAAGATCATGCTTTTGGTTTTTAGGTGTTATTGTACAAAGAGTGTACAGTGGACCCCCGAGTTTCGTAAACCCCAGAAATCGTACATTTATGTAAGTATAATATTGCAAGTGCTTGTGGAAAAGTATTTTTGGGGGTCTGAAATAGACTAACCTACGTGACATTTTTCCTTAAGGGAGTAAATTCGTTCTGTAATGGCACTTGAGCAAACTTCAGGAGTGAAGTTTTTACGAAACTCTGGGGTCCACTGTACTATTGTATACAGTAGACCGTCATTTAGCACGATAGTTACGTTCCTGAAAAAGTCGTGTTAGATAATTTCGTTTTAAATATTTAACAGAACTTAATAATAATAATAATAAAAATAATACTTTATTTAGACATGGTACAATGATACATAGTTGGGTAGACATGATACATAGGTATAAATGAGATGTACATGCCAAAAGCCCCTAATATGCTGTGCATTGCGGGCATTCTTAGGACTATTTAATAGTAGACTACATGGTAAAAAATTATGGTTGATAATTTATAAAATAAGTATAATTGTGTATCTAAGTTATAAAGTTTGAATATAAGTTGAACATATCAATTAATTGTAGCAATGCAACTAATTGAGTGAGATAACAATTTAAAACAATTAATTGCATTGCGGTTACAGTTTACGTGGTCATTATAATGTAAATGTTATAGAAACAGTTAGCTTAGTATGTATTATTCAAAACAGGTTTTTACATTTAAGTGATTAATCAGGTTTTTACATTTAAGTGATTATTCTACTATGTTGGGAATATTGATATTGAGCATTTAGGTTTGGGTGAGAAAGTGGTTTTTTAGCATCGTTTTGAATTGGGGTACAGGCAGGGTTTCTTTGGCAATGACAGGTAATGAATTCCAAATTTTCGTGGCTTTTATATGCATTGAGTTTTTACATAGTGTTAGATGGACATGGGGCACATCGAGGAGTGATCTGTGTCTAGTGTTATGGTCATGTGTCCTGTTAAAATTTGGAAAAATAGGGTTACGTTCCTGGGAGTCCCCAAAAAGCCAAACAAGTTTTTTTTAGACCAACAGATCATACAAAAATAAAAGTGAATATGTAATTGTAGTTCATTATTGTGATGTATTATGTTGTTTTTACTGCTTAAGACTACAAATGTAACAGAAATAATAGTATTTACCTTAAATTGTGGGTGCTGGTGTTTGTGGATGATTGTGAAGAGAGTGGAGAGTTATGCTGTGGCCCTACTGGACTGAGGTGGATGGTAGAGGTTCTGGTACTGAAGTCGATGGTTGTACTGAGTGTCTAACTTTAAGTCATTCAGTAAGTCAGTCAAGTCATTCAGTCAGACAAGTCATTCAGTCAGACAAGTCATTAAGTCAGTCAAGTCATTCAGTCAGTCAAGTCATTCAGTCAGTCAAGTCATTCAGTCAGTCAAGTCATTCAGTCATTCAGTCAGTCAAGTCATTCAGTCAGTCAAGTCATTCAGTCATTCAGTCAGTCAAGTCATTCAGACACTAAGTCAGTCAAGTCATTCAGTCACTAAGTCAGTCAAGTCATTCAGTCACTAAGTCAGTCAAGTCATTCAGTCACTAAGTCAGTCAAGTCATTCAGTCACTAAGTCAGTCAAGTCATTCAGTCACTAAGTCAGTCAAGTCATTCAGTCACTAAGTCAGTCAAGTCATTCAGTCACTAAGTCAGTCAAGTCATTCAGTCACTAAGTCAGTCAAGTCATTCAGTCACTAAGTCAGTCAAGTCAGTCAAGTCATTCAGTCAGTCAAGTCATTCAGTCAGTCAAGTCATTCAGTCAGTAAGTCATTCAGTCAGTAAGTCATTCAGTCAGTAAGTCATTCAGTCAGTAAGTCATTCAGTCAGTAAGTCATTCAGTCAGTAAGTCATTCAGTCAGTAAGTCATTCAGTCAGTAAGTCATTCAGTCAGTAAGTCATTCAGTCAGTAAGTCATTCAGTCAGTAAGTCATTCAGTCAGTAAGTCATTCAGTCAGTAAGTCATTCAGTCAGTAAGTCAGTCAGTCAGTCAGTAAGTCAGTCAGTCAAGTTAATAAGTCAAGTCAAGTCAAGTCAAGTCAAGTCAAGTCAAGTCAAGTCAAGTCAAGTCAAGTCAAGCCAGTCAAGTCCCAGTCCAAGCAGCCAAGTCCGTCGTCCAGTCCGTCAGCCGTCAGTCCAAGTCAGTCAGTCAGTCCAGTCAGCAGTCAAGTCCAGTCCCAGTCCGTCAAGTCAGTCCGTCCAAGTCAGTCAGTCCGCAAGTCCCAGTCGTCAAGTCAGTCAGTCAAGCCGTCAAGTCAAGTCAAGTCAAGTCAAGTCAAGTCAAGTCAAGTCAAGTCAAGTCAAGTCAAGTCACACAAATAATTTAAACAGTAAAATTTCATCATATTGTAATTTTTTTTTTAAATTTAACTAGAATAAACTCAATAAATTTCTCTAATATTAAGTATACTTAGTCTTTAAGTTATTAGATTAAGCTGCCCCTAATGCCATGGCATGTCAGTGGCTCTCCTTGCACTCAATTTACATTGTAACTACCAATACCTATGTAATCTGCAATCTGCAATGAAATCAAATTTACTTTACTTTACTTTTTATGTGTACAAAGTAACACTTCATTACAGCCACGGGTTATGTCTTGTCTAATACAGTGGTACCCCGACTTACGATGGTCCCCAAACACCCTTTTATGTAAGTTGATTTTTTTAAATGCTTTTGTAAGTGTAATTTTGGGGGTCTAAAAGGACTAGTCTATTTTACATCATTTCTTATGGAGATAAATTCGTTTGGTAATGGCACTTGAACAGCATTTTGGAATGAAAAAATATCGTAAGTCGGGGTACCACTGTATCTTTTTCTTCGTTAATTCTAAGACTTAAATGCTTATACCTTTTCTTGCCACTTTGAGCAACACTTTGATTGCTTGGCAGATACAAGATATATTAATTTAAAGATCAAAATACAATTCACTCTCTCAGAGGACTTTTTTTGATGCGTATGAAATACGTACGAATGCTGGGATGGTGGGGTCCAGGGTGGCTGGGGATGGCCGGTGGTGTCCCCCGCTGAACAACAACAAGGCTGCTTGTGCGAATGGTTATTTGTTTTTCCTTCCCGCAAACTGTAAGTAAGTTTATTCAAGTATACACAGATACAGTTACGAAGATTATCATACATAGTAGCATATGTGTAGAGAACCTAGGATAACCCAAAAAAGTCAGAGTGACTTATTTCCTTTGTCTGACTTTTTTTGGGTTATCCTAGGTTCTCTACACATATGCTGCTATGTATGATAATCAATGTAACTGTACTCACTTAATTGTGGTTGCAGGGGTTGAGACTCAGCTCCTGGCCCCGTGTATCTGAATAAACTTACAGTTTGCGTGAAGGAAAAACAAATTTCCTTTTCCTCTAAGCATGAGGATTGGGCTTACACTTGAAATCACCTGATGCATTACCGAAAAGGAGCAAGGTGAAGCGATCCTTTGCTGTCTTGAAGCCTGGTGCACTTTTCTCTTGCTGACTGATATAAGTTCGTGTTGGCATTTTCTTCCAGAAAACACTTCTCTCGTCAGCATTAAGCACTTGATGTGGCTCATAGCCACCCTCAGTAGGACCCCCACTGACTCCATGGTTTAACCCACGGCGGGCTACCGTGCGTTCAAAAATTTTTCCACTCCCGTGAACCGTGTAATATCATTCTTACGTCGTGTTAGATAATAATGTGCAGCAATTCTTCAATCGTGCAATACCCGTAACGTGTAACATAATCTCGTGCTAAATTACGGTCTACTCTATAAAAATTTTACTAGTAAAAGAAATATATATATTTATAAATTATTGTGTCTGTATTTTTTATACCCCGGACAAAAACCTTTATTATATTGTTACGGTATTGCATTATTGGTTATCAGAGCAGATTCCCTTAGAATAACAGGCCGAGTAATCGGGTTTGCCCATAGCTCTCGTAACTAATATTGTAATACGTATATGCTGACCAGGCATCTCAGGCCAATTGTGCCAAATTTGGAGGCAGGAAAAATAAAATGTAAAAATACGTTTGGGGCAGTAGAAGTGCTAACATAAATATACGTGTGGACCGTTTAAGGGTTAATCTAGTACCATATTATTAAGTTAGCAAATTCTATTGTTCTTAAGTCTAGTTATAGAATCACACTAAATCTTATGATTACAGGCATTGATCTTGACATCAACCTATTATTAAACAACTTACATGATTCCAATAGCAACTGTAATTACTACACAGCAGACCAAGCAAAGTCATTACACAGAACAAACAACAACATAACAATCTTTAACTACAATGTTAAATCTTTCAGCAAACATTATGATGACCTCACAGCACTACTCCAAGCCCTACAAACCAATATGTCTATCATCACACTAACTGAGACCTGGCTAAAGCCTGGTATTACAGATGTCTATGCCATCCCAGGTTACACATCCATACACAATTGTAGGATAGATCAACTTGAATGTATCAATAACTCTTGCACAAGGGATGAGCATGGAGAATATATTATAGCTAAATTTAAATCAAAAGACCTGCAAAAACCTCTCACAGTGATAAACATCTACAGACTACCATTTTAGTGAAAAATTAGGAAACCTGATAACTGATGCACACATGAACAAAGACCATTTGCTGCTCACAGGAGATTTCAACATAAATCTCCTACATGACCATGACCCACAGGTAAAAGAATTCCCAAACATGAAAAGCAACTGCTTGTTACTGCCAACAATATCAAAACCTACAAGAATCTGAGACTAGTATCTCATTATTAGACCACATCTGGACTAAAATCAGGAATAATCACAGACAACACCACAGACCACTACCCTACCTTTCTCATAACCAACCTAGGTAATTTGCCCCAAGATATTTCAAAAGTTACCTTCAGACTACATAACGAGCCAGCTGTTAATAACTTTATTACAGCGATGATTAACATCGACTGGAATAATGAGTTAGAAACATATCCAGATACTAATGAATGCATCAATAATTTCTTTAAAAAAAAATCACCTCTATAACAAACATTGCCCTAAAAAAATTAAACAGATCACAGCTAAGAGACTCAACAATCCCTGGCTAACACCCAGCATCCTTAAATCCATTAACAAAAGGCACCAATATGAAAAACAATACAGAAAGGGTCTAATAACTAGAGAACAATCTAAACGCTACTCATCAATCCTTACCAGCCTGATAAGGTCAAAAAAATTGTATTATGAGAACAGACTACATAACATAAAAGGTGATATGAAAAAGACCTGGCACACCCTATCTGCAATTCTAGGAAATAAAAAGATAAGCAACAAAAATACCATCAAATTATCAAAAACAGATGAACCCCTACTCTCACCAACTGAGACAGCAAACAGACTTAATGTTTTCTTCTCCACCATAGGAAAAAATCTAGCGAGTAAAATTCCAAGCTCAAACACCCGTCCAACAGACTACCTTACCAACACCTACCCGGATTCACTATTCCTAGCTCCTACCAACCCAATAGAAGTCTCGCTCATAATCAACACCCTTAAAAACAAGACATAAACAGCTTACCACCTTTTATGTACAAAAAAGCTTCACAGGTACTGTCACCAATTATTGCAACACTCTTTAACTTTTTCAGGGTCCAAGGGGGTCTCCGAAACTCGTTCTCAGGGTCAAAGAATTTAAAAAAAAAAAAATCTTATGAAATGATAGAGAATCTTTTTCCGATCATAGCGCCACAAAAAGTATGAAATTTGATCGAAAACTAACGGAATTATGCTTTCGCGAAGTTATCGGTATGGATGACATTTACGCATCGGCGATTTCGCCCACTTTGAGCCCTATTTTCGGCAAATTCCAATGTTTCAGTCTACTAAAATTATAGCTATTTCGCTAGAACTCCATTTCTTCTATCGATTGAGTACACGAAACTGCCTATTTACCAATTACAACTACCCAAAATAGTGGTCAGAAAATGGCAATTTGGCCAATTTCACACAAATTTCAAACGATGCCAATTTCAAAATAGGGTCTAGAATAAACAAGGCAGACATTCCTGGCACTAAAATAACATCTTCTCTGTTCATTAGTCACGTTTCCAGGCCCCTCTTACATTACTTTTGCTTATCATTTTGAATTTTTATTCTCACAAAAAAATGGAAGATTTACTGTTATGTATACAACTGCATCATTGCAAAAATGGTATAAACAATATCAGAGCACTTGTGCATGAATATTAGATTCGCCAGTTGATGTGTATTGGACGCATGGTGTGATTTGTTTACTCTTGAACATCGTCAAAAATTGAACATTTTCGCTACTTTGAGCTCAATTTCAAGGTACTTGTCATTGTCAAACTAATCAACCACCCAGGGAGGTACTACCGTCCTGCCAGGTGACTGTGAAACAGAAACCTGAAACTGTTTTACATGATGGTAGGATTGCTGGTGTCTTTTTTCTGTCTCATAAACACGCTGGATAACAGGTATATCTAGCTACTTCTACTTACACTTTAGGTCACACTACACTGGCATACACATGCATAT
Organism: Cherax destructor; assembly: GCA_009830355.1. NCBI lineage: Eukaryota > Metazoa > Arthropoda > Malacostraca > Decapoda > Parastacidae > Cherax > Cherax destructor. The sequence goes on from WNWK01022252.1 coordinate 32,124, forward strand.
ATATACATACACACATCTAGGTTTTTCTTCTTTTTCTTAATAGCTCTTGTTCTTTTTATTTTCTCTATTGTCCATGGGGAAGTGGAAAAGAATCTTTCCTCCGTAAGCCATGCGTGTCGTATGAGGCGACTAAGATGCCGGGAGCAATGGGCTAGTAACCCCTTCTCCTGTACAAATCTACTAAAAACGAGAAGAAGAAAAACTTTATAAAATTGGGTTGTCTGAATGTGCGTGGATGTAGTGCGGATGATAAGAAAGAGATGATTGCCGATGTTATGAATGAAAAGAAGTTGGATGTCCTGGCCCTAAGCGAAACAAAGCTGAAGGGGGTAGGCGAGTTTCAGTGGGGAGAAATAAATGGGATTAAGTCAGGAGTATCTGAGAGAGTTAGAGCTAAGGAAGGGGTAGCAATAATGTTGAAGGATCAGTTATGGAAGGAAAAGAGGGAATATAAATGTGTAAATTCAAGGATTATGTGGATTAAAATAAGGGTCGGATGCGAAAAGTGGGTCATAATAGCGTGTATGCACCTGGAGAAGAGAGGAGTGTAGAGGAGAGAGAGAGATTTTGGGAGATGTTAAGCGAATGTATAGGAACTTTTGAACCAAATGAGAGAGTAATTGTGGTAGGGGACCTAAATGCTAAAGTGGGAGAAACATGCAGAGAGGTGTAGTAGGTAAGTTTGGGGTGCCAGGTGTAAATGATAATGGGAGCCC
>WNWK01022253.1:0-32836 GCA_009830355.1 Cherax destructor
GCTCACCACTGGCTAGCAAGGCTGGTGAGCAGGACACTCGGGTGTGCTCACCACTGGCTAGCAAGGCTGGTGAGCAGGACACTCGGTGTGCTCACCACTGGCTAGCAAGACTGGTGAGCAGGACACTCGGTGTGCTCACCACTGGCTAGCAAGGCTGGTGAGCAGGACACTCGGGTGTGCTCACCACTGGCTAGCAAGACTGGTGAGCAGGACACTCGGGTGTGCTCACCACTGGGTAGCAAGGCTGGTGAGCAGGACACTCGGGTGTGCTCAAAACTGGGTAGCAAGGCTGGTGAGCAGGACACTCGGGTGTGCTCACCACTGGCTAGCAAGGCTGGTGAGCAGGACACTCGGGTGTGCTCACCACTGGCTAGCAAGGCTGGTGAGCAGGACACTCGGGTGTGCTCACCACTGGCTAGCAAGGCTGGTGAGCAGGACACTCGGGTGTGCTCACCACTGGCTAGTAAGACTGGTGAGCAGGACACTCGGGTGTGCTCACCACTGGCTAGCAAGGCTGGTGAGCAGGACACTCGGGTGTGCTCACCACTGGCTAGCAAGACTGGTGAGCAGGACACTGGGGTGTGCTCACCACTGGCTAGCAAGGCTGGTGAGCAGGACACTCGGGTGTGCTCACCACTGGCTAGCAAGGCTGGTGAGGGTGGGGTCAAGTGTATCACCCTCATGGTCATCTGTGAAGGAGAACTGGCATAATGTGTGTTTGATCAGTAAACACCTGCAGTTTACGCATCATGATCGTCACTTCATCATTAACTTCAACAACTTCTCTTATAACTTTCAGATATTGATTTTGTTTTATTTTTTGCAATAAAAAATTGTATATGTAAGCAAGGATATTTTGGTGTTATTATTGTGTAATATAGTTGTAAAAAATGACTGTTTTTTACACTTACTTTGCAACTTAACTACTTTTGCATTTTCAAATAAATATTCCAGTTCAGTTTTTTTCCAGACCTTCCTCCTGATCCTTCATTTAAATATCCATACACATAATTTTTTCTTTGTATGTCTTGGTATTCTCTTCACTGCTTGTTCTAGTCTGCAGTGTGCCAGAGGCTGGCAACAGTGCCTTCTCTCACTCTTCCCCATTTTCTCTCTTTTCTCTCATTCTCACACTCTCTGTCTGTCTGTCTGTCTGTCTCTCTCTCTCTCTCTCTGTCTGTCTGTCTGTCTCTCTCTCTCTCTCTCTCTCTCTCTCTCTCTCTCTCTCTCTCTCTCTCTCTCTGTCTGTCTGTCTGCTCTCTCTCTCTCTCTCTCTCTCTCTCTCTCTCTCTCTCTCACACACCTTGCCATCAGCATGACAGGTACAATACCTGACCTTCAAATTTACCGGGATAAAACAAGTGAGTGTGTACACGGGAAGCCTCCATCACGATTCTGGCTGCTCGGTGGTCTAAGGGGGGAGGATCTGGAGACAAGGGGCAAATGGGAATCCGGGGGGATGAATATTAAGGGGGAAGCACTAAACATGTATGGGTCTTCCAAGGAAGGGGAAGACAAGTCAAATTCCTGGGCCCATGAGCTCCTCACTAACAATGAGGATCCTGCTAGGATGGGGGTAAGGGTAAGCATTACCAGCAGATTAAGGGAGGAGGACCTGGAGACTAAGGGGAAATGGGTAGAAAGGGAGACTAAGGAAATAGTTTACTCACCCCAGAACCATGATATAGATGGTAGTCACCCCATAACCATGATGTGGATAGTCACCCCAGAACCATGATATGGATAGTCACCCCATAACCATGATGTGGATAGTCACCCCAGAACCATGATATGGATAGTCACCCCATAACCATGATGTGGATAGTCACCCCATAACCATGATGTGGATAGTCACCCCATAACCATGATGTGGATAGTCACCCCATAACCATGATATGGATAGTCACCCCATAACCATGATGTGGATAGTAGTCATCCCATAACCATGATGTGGATAGTAGTCATCCCATAACCATGATGTGGATAGTCACCTCATAACCATGATGTGGATAGTAGTCACCCCATAACCATGATGTGGATAGTAGTCATCTCATAACCATGATGTGGATAGTCACCCCATAACCATGATGTGGATAGTAGTCACCCCATAACCATGATGTGGATAGTAGTCATCCCATAACCATGATGTGGATAGTCACCTCATAACCATGATGTGGATAGTAGTCACCCCATAACCATGATGTGGATAGTCACCCCAGAACCATGATGTGGATAGTAGTCATCCCATAACCATGATGTGGATAGTCACCCCATAACCATGATGTGGATAGTCACCTCATAACCATGATGTGGATAGTAGTCACCCCATAACCATGATGTGGATAGTAGTCATCCCATAACCATGATGTGGATAGTCACCCCATAACCATGATGTGGATAGTAGTCACCCCATAACCATGATGTGGATAGTAGTCATCCCATAACCATGATGTGGATAGTCACCTCATAACCATGATGTGGATAGTAGTCACCCCATAACCATGATGTGGATAGTCACCCCAGAACCATGATGTGGATAGTAGTCATCCCATAACCATGATGTGGATAGTCACCCCATAACCATGATGTGGATAGTAGTCATCCCATAACCATGATGTGGATAGTCACCCCAGAACCATGATATGGATGGTAGTCACCCCATAACCATGATGTGGATAGTCACCCTATAACCATGATGTGGATAGTCACCCCATAACCATGATGTGGATAGTCACCCCATAACCATGATGTGGATAGTCACCCCATAACCATGATGTGGATAGTAGTCACCCCATAACCATGATGTGGATAGTAGTCATCCCATAACCATGATGTGGATAGTCACCTCATAACCATGATGTGGATAGTAGTCACCCCATAACCATGATGTGGATAGTAGTCATCCCATAACCATGATGTGGATAGTCACCCCATAACCATGATGTGGATAGTAGTCACCCCATAACCATGATGTGGATGGTAGTTAACCAATGCCCATGCTGTAGGCAGTAGGTCACCCCATATCCATATTCTATGAAATACGTAGGGAGGCACTGGTCAGAGAAATAGCAAACATCGAATTTAAACTAAAGGAATCTTACAGGAATCAAGAAACGCGGGAAGAACTAAAAGCCATAAATGAAATTGAAAGAAACCCAAAGTATTTCTTTTCTTATGCCAAAACAAAGTCGAGAACAACATCCAGTATTGGGCCCCTACTAAAAGGAGATGGGTCCTACACAGATGACAGCAAGGAAATGAATGAGTTACTAAAGTCCCAGTATGACTCAGTTTTTAGCGAGCCGCTAACCAGACTAAAAGTTAAATACCTAAATGATTTTTTTATGAGAGTGCCACAGAACTTGATAGACGCAAACCTATCTGACATAATCCTGACGCCAAATGACTTCGAAGAGGCGATAAATGACATGCCCATGCACTCCGCTCCAGGCCCAGACTCATGGAACTCCATGTTCATCAAGAACTGCAAGAAGCCCCTATCACGTGCTTTTAACATCCTATGGAGAGGGAGCATGGACACTGGGGTCCTCCCGCAGTTACTAAAAACAACAGACATAGCCCCACTCCACAAAGGCGGCAGTAAAGCAATAGCAAAGAACTACAGACCAATAGCGCTTACGTCCCATATCATAAAAATCTCATCTAGATAACCATCAATTACACAACCCAGGGCAGCATGAGTTTAGAGCAGGTCGCTCCTGTCTGTCCCAACTACTGGACCACTACGACAAGGTCCTGGATGCTCTAGAAGACAAACAGAATGCAGATGTTATATACAAAAACTTTGCAAAAGCCTTTGATAAGTGTGACCATGGTGTGATAGCACACAAAATGCGTGATAAAGGAATAACAGGAAAAGTTGGTAGATGGATCTATAATTTCCTAACAAGTAGAACACAAAGAGTAGTAGTCAACAGTGTAAAGTCTGAGGCAGCTACAGTGAAAAGCTCTGTTCCACAAGGCACAGTACTTGCTCCCATCCTGTTCCTCATCCTTATATCCTTATAGACAGGAATATCAGCCACAGTGCCGTGTCTTCCTTTGCAGATGACATCTGAATCTATATGACAGTGTCCACCATTGAAGACACTGCAAGACTCCAAGCAGACATAAACCAAATCTTTAAATGGGCTGCAGAAAACAATATGAAGTTCAATGATGAGAAATTTCAATTACTCCGATATGGAAAACGTGAGGAAATTAAAATCTCATCGGAGTATAAAACAAATTCCATCCACACAATAGAGCGAAAAACTAATGTCAAAGACCTGGGAGTGATCATGACAGAGGATCACACCTTCAAGGACCTTGTCATTGTGGTCCAGTAGTTGGGACAGACAGGAGCGACCTGCTCTAAACCCATGCTGCCCTGTGTTGTGTAATTGATGGTTATCTAGATGAGTGGCGATCTTGCTTCTTAGAACCCTTTCAAAGATTTTTATGATATGGGACGTTAGCGCTATTGGTCTGTAGTTCTTTGCTGTAGGCAGTAAGTCACCACATAGCCATGCTGTAGGCAGTAAGTCACCACATAGCCATGCTGTAGGCAGTAAGTCACCACTGAGTCATCAAGTACGTAACACCAGTGTGCTGACAGACGACCTCACACTCTGAGTCATCAAGTACGTAACACCAGTGTGTTGACAGACGACCTCACACTCTGAGTCATCAAGTACGTAACACCAGTGTGTTGACAGACAACCTCACACACTGAGTCATCAAGTACGTAACACCAGTGTGTTGACAGACGACCTCACACTCTGAGTCATCAAGTACGTAACACCAGTGTGCTGACAGACGACCTCACACTCTGAGTCATCAAGTACGTAACACCAGTGTGTTGACAGACGACCTCACACTCTGAGTCATCAAGTACGTAACACCAGTGTGTTGACAGACGACCTCACACTCTGAGTCATCAAGTACGTAACACCAGTGTGTTGACAGACAACCTCACACACTGAGTCATCAAGTACGTAACACCAGTGTGTTGACAGACAACCTCACACACTGAGTCATCAAGTACGTAACACCAGTGTGTTGACAGACAACCTCACACACTGAGTCATCAAGTACGTAACACCAGTGTGTTGACAGACAACCTCACACACTGAGTCATCAAGTACGTAACACCAGTGTGTTGACAGACAACCTCACACTCTGAGTCATCAAGTACGTAACACCAGTGTGTTGACAGACAACCTCCACACTGAGTCATCAAGTACGTAACACCAGTGTGTTGACAGACAACCTCACACACTGAGTCATCAAGTACGTAACACCAGTGTGTTGACAGACAACCTCACACACTGAGTCATCAAGTACGTAACACCAGTGTGTTGACAGACGACCTCACACTCTGAGTCATCAAGTACGTAACACCAGTGTGTTGACAGACAACCTCACACACTGAGTCATCAAGTACGTAACACCAGTGTGTTGACAGACGACCTCACACTCTGAGTCATCAAGTACGTAACACCAGTGTGTTGACAGACGACCTCACACTCTGAGTCATCAAGTACGTAACACCAGTGTGTTGACAGACGACCTCACACACTGAGTAATAAAGTACATAACACCAGTGTGTTGACAGACGACCTCACACTCTCAGTCATCAAGTATGTAACACCAGTGTGTAGACAGACGACCTCACACTGAGTCATCAAGTACGTAACACCAGTGTGTTCACAGACAACCTCACACTTTGAGTCATCAAGTACGTAACACCAGTGTGTTGACAGACGACCTCACACTGAGTCATCAAGTACGTAACACCAGTGTGTTGACAGACGACCTCACACTGAGTCATCAAGTACGTAACACCAGTGTGTTGACAGACGATCTCACACTGAGTCATCAAGTACGTAACACCAGTGTGTTGACAGACGACCTCACACTGAGTCATCAAGTACGTAACACCAGTGTGTTGACAGACGACCTCACACTGAGTCATCAAGTACGTAACACCAGTGTGCTGCTAGACGACCTCACACACTGAGTCATCAAGTACGTAACACCAGTGTGTTGACAGACGACCTCACACTGAGTCATCAAGTACGTAACACCAGTGTGTTGACAGACGATCTCACACGGAGTCATCAAGTACGTAACACCAGTGTGTTGACAGACGACCTCACACTGAGTCATCAAGTACGTAACACCAGTGTGCTGCTAGACGACCTCACACACTGAGTCATCAAGTACGAAACACCAGTGTGTTGACAGACGACCTCACACTCTGAGTCATCCAGTACGTAACACCAGTGTGTTGACAGACGACCTCACACAGAGTCATCAAGTACGTAACACCAATGTGTTGACAGACGACCTCACACTGAGTCATCAAGTACGTAACACCAGTGTGCTGCTAGACGACCTCACACTCTCAGTTGTCTTCAACAAGTGTTAACCTGGATATCATACAACAGATATTGGTTTACACTCACAGTATTATTATAATATTTATGGGAAGCACTAAACCCATGGGATATACAACGCCTGGGAAATAGGAAGTAATCAGCCTTGATTTAATGAAGAGGAATATACCTAGAGGGTGTTTCGGGGGTCAACGCCCCCGCTTCTCGGTCTGAGACCAGGTCTCACTGTGGATCAGGGCCTGATCAACCAGGCTGTTACTGCTGGCCGCACGTACTGATTATTATTAAGTTGTGAGCCAATGGGTCTATTGGTAATTCCCCTTATGTATGCTGGAAGGCAGTTGAACAGTCTTGGGCCCCTGACAGTTATTGTGTTGTCTCTTAGCGTACTCATGGCGCCCCTGCTTTTCATTGGTGGGATGTTGCATCTCCTGCCGAGTCTTCTGTTTTCGAAGGGAGTGATTTCCGGGTGCAAAGTTGGGACTAGTCCCTCTAGGATTTTCCAAGTGTTTATTATCATGTATCTTTCTCGCCTGCGTTCCAAGGAGTACAGGTCAAGGGACTTCAACCGTTCCCAGTAATTTAGCTCAAGAGCCCTTCACCCAAATCACTGTAGTGTTATTAAAGAGTATAACACTGCTAGTTCATGTTATCCATCTCACCACTACTGTGTGGAGCACACTACCGCAAGAGCTTCTCGGGTACCTTCAGAACTCAGACGTTCAAGAATTGTCTTAGTGGTTATCTTTAGTAAACATTTAAATATCAATAAATGACCAAGAAAACAACAATGGAAATGAGTGTATATTTCGACTTAATTGGAGTCCTCATCAGCAGAATATATAGCCTAATGCCCATTGTTTTTTTCTTGTGTACAAATGGGATTCTCTTCACCATTGACAAGTGTTCATTACACTTTTATCATCATTAACAAGTGAGTAATTTTACCTTTGATGTCGACTATAAAATCTATAGCACGTAGCTCGATCGCTAGCGCACTCAGCTCACAAACTGAGGTCCGGGGATCGTTTCCCCGGTACGGCTAGAAAACATTAGGTCATGTTTCCATAAGACACCCGCTGTCCATGTTCCCCATTAGTAAAATGGGTACCTGGGTGTTAGTGGACTGGTGTGGGTTGCATCCTGGGACAAAAATGACCTAATTTGCCCGAAATGCTCTTCATAAGAAGCGGCTTTCCATACAGTAGTATGTCAGGTAGGCCTCTATGTATACCATGTATACATGTAGAAATAAAGATATTATTATAGTTCTGGACGAGTATTGATGAGGTCATCAATCCACAAGGTTAGGTAAGTAAGTTTATTTAGCCACAGGTACACATAAGTACAGGTATCATACATAGTGTAAATTACCCAGGATAACCCCAAAACAAGTTAAGACAAAGTGACTTACTTCCTTGGTTATTTCCAGTGGGATCATCTACAAGAAGCAATGTTTATACAGTTATTTTAACTATTATACTGAATTTATTTTGCAATAGTGTACGTTGGAAACAATGTCTTTACTATGACATGATCTCAGTTTATCGTGTCAGGAGAGTAAGTTATCGTGTCAGGAGAGTAAGTTATCGTGTCGGGAGAGTAAGTTATCGTGTCAGAAGTGTAAGTTATCGTGTCAGGAGAGTAAGTTATCGTGTCAGGAGTGTAAGTTATCGTGTCGGGAGAGTAAGTTATCGTGTCAGGAGTGTAAGTTATCGTGTCAGGAGAGTAAGTTATCGTGTCAGGAGTGTAAGTTATCGTGTCAGGAGAGTAAGTTATCGTGTCAGGAGAGTAAGTTACCGTGTCAGGAGTGTAAGTTATCGTGTCGGGAGAGTAAGTTATCGTGTCAGGAGTGTAAGTTATCGTGTCAGGAGAGTAAGTTATCGTGTCAGAAGTGTAAGTTATCGTGTCAGGAGAGTAAGTTATCGTGTCAGGAGAGTAAGTTATCGTGTCAGGAGAGTAAGTTATCGTGTCAGGAGTGTAAGTTATCGTGTCAGGAGAGTAAGTTATCGTGTCAGGAGTGTAAGTTATCGTGTCAGGAGAGTAAGTTATCGTGTCAGGAGAGTAAGTTATCGTGTCAGGAGAGTAAGTTATCGTGTCAGGAGAGTAAGTTATCGTGTCAGGAGAGTAAGTTATCGTGTCAGGAGTGTAAGTTATCGTGTCAGGAGAGTAAGTTATCGTGTCAGGAGAGTAAGTTATCGTGTCAGGAGAGTAAGTTATCGTGTCAGGAGAGTAAGTTATCGTGTCGGAGAGTAAGTTATCGTGTCAGGAGAGTAAGTTATCGTGTCAGGAGAGTAAGTTATCGTGTCGGGAGAGTAAGTTATCGTGTCAGGAGAGTAAGTTATCGTGTCAGGAGAGTAAGTTATCGTGTCAGGAGAGTAAGTTATCGTGTCAGGAGAGTAAGTTATCGTGTCAGGAGAGTAAGTTATCGTGTCAGGAGAGTAAGTTATCGTGTCGGAGAGTAAGTTATCGTGTCAGGAGAGTAAGTTATCGTGTCAGGAGAGTAAGTTATCGTGTCAGGAGAGTAGTTATCGTGTCAGGAGAGTAAGTTATCGTGTCAGGAGAGTAAGTTATCGTGTCAGGAGAGTAAGTTATCGTGTCAGGAGAGTAAGTTATCGTGTCAGGAGAGTAAGTTATCGCGAGAGTAGTTATCGGAGAGTAAGTTATCGTGTCAGGAGGTAAGTTATCGTGTCAGGAAGTAAGTTATCGTGTCGGAGAGTAAGTTATCGTGTCAGGAGAGTAAGTTATCGTGTCAGGAGAGTAAGTTATCGTGTCAGGAGAGTAAGTTATCGTGTCAGGAGAGTAAGTTATCGTGTCAGGAGAGTAAGTTATCGTGTCAGGAGAGTAAGTTATCGTGTCAGGAGAGTAAGTTATCGTGTCAGGAGAGTAAGTTATCGTGTCAGGAGAGTAAGTTATCGTGTCAGGAGAGTAAGTTATCGTGTCAGGAGAGTAAGTTATCGTGTCAGGAGAGTAAGTTATCGTGTCAGGAGAGTAAGTTATCGTGTCAGGAGAGTAAGTTATCTGAGTCCGCTAACTGACCAAGATCTTGTGATTAGTTTAATGTATCCAATACTTAATGTTCGACTTTACATTTAGTTGCAGTTTAACGTAAATAATTGTTTCCTAAGATATATACTGGTATAAAATATGAGGATAATCTTATGGTATGGTGGCACCGGTGACCTCGTCCTCCTCCTCTTCCAAGAACTGTCCCACTACATCACGCACTCTCCAACCTGCTGCCTCATTCTTTTTTCTTAAATGTAAACCGAAACAACTAGTCAACCAGGATGCAAACTATTTAACCAGGATGTAGATTAGCGTGACTATCCATCAGGGATATTAAGGTCCAGCAGGTGCTACCTGAACGGCAGTTACTGCTGACCATCAGAGAGGTGCGCACCTCAACGCTCCTGCTGACCCAGCCCCTGAGTCCGTAAGTTGCAATCTCTCTCACACTGGTATATATACTCTTTAGAGAGTGTACCTTGATGCTACCGAGGGGTTTTTGATCCAAAGAACTAGAGCTACTCTCACTTTCCTTGGATCAAATCTGATTAATGTTCATTCCAGATACAGCTATGTATACCGAGAAGTGTATATGCTATGTATACCGAGAAGTGTATATGCTATGTATTCCGAGAAGAATATATACTATGTATACCGAGAAGTGTATATGCTATGTATACCGAGAAGTATATATGCTATGTATACCGCTAAGTATATATGCTATGTATACCGAGAAGTGTATAGTTTCCATTTTAAAGAATATTCTTGATACTAACCGTACTGCTGAATTATGGCCAACATACTCCCACATGCTGCCACATTGTCCCACATGCTGCCACATTGTCCCACATGCTGCCACATTGTCCCACATGCTGCACATGCCCAATTGCCTTGCCCACATGCTGCCACATTGTCCCACATGCTGCCACATTGTCCCACATGCTGTCACATTGTCCCACATGCTGCCACATTGTCCCACATGCTGCCACATTGTCCACATGCTGCCACATTGTCCACATGCTGCCACATTGTCCCACATGCTGCCACATTGTCCCACATGCTGTCACATTGTCCCACATGCTGCCACATTGTCCCACATGCTGCCACATTGTCCCACATGCTGCCACATTGTCCCACATGCTGCCACATTGTCCCACATGCTGCCACATTGTCCCACATGCTGCCACATTGTCCACATGCTGCCACATTGTCCCACATGCTGCCACATTGTCCCACATGCTGCCACATTGTCCCACATGCTGCCACATTGTCCCACATGCTGCCACATTGTCCCACATGCTGCCACATTGTCCCACATGCTGCCACATTGTCCCACATGCTGCCACATTGTCCCACATGCTGCCACATTGTCCCACATGCTGCCACATTGTCCCACATGCTGCCATAGTCTAACCAAACAAACAATATTTACAAGTCTCTGGTTGTTAATACTTCCTGGAAGCTCTTGTCTCAGAGCAAAGTTTGAGTTTCTCTTGTTATGTAATATATATCATTATTATGTAATATATATCATTATTATATAATATATATCAGACCAAAATGTAAGGTAGGAGATGTGTGACAGAGGATCACTAATAATCAGAGTCAAGCTCAGTGTCACAGTGTAACCTAATAATTACAAGATGGTTTAGGTTATGATATATATTTTTATAATTAGAAGATAGTGTAGTTCATGGGATATATTTCTATAATTACAAGTTAATGTAGTTCATAAGACGTTAGCTCTTTACACAAAAGTCATATTCTCACCTTCACGGGTCATAAGTCATCCTTTTTATTTTAGTATCTCCACCAAAATCTTGTGTGGCTATAATTACTGTGATTATAGGTTAGAGGAGAGATGGGGCTCCAGTGCCTTGAATCGAGAGCTAAACTTTCAATTACATGTTGTATACTTCAGGTATGTAATTTTAAAGGTAAAGGACCCCAATAGAATTAAGTCACTCTGACTTTTTTGAGTTATGCTAGGTTCTCTATACATATGCTGCTATATATAATAATCTATGTAACTGTATTTGTGTATACCTGAATAAACTTACTTATGCAGTCTTTTTTGTTCTCCTCCCCAGGGTGGCACTGCCCAGCTAGTGCCACTTGTGAGGTGAACACTGCCACTCAACTACTGGTCACCACCAGTCTCGTGTTGGTGAGTGTAAGGATGCGCGGGTGTGGTGTGATGCTGCTGGTGCTGGTGGTAGCACTCGGCATGCCAGGTAGCAATGGTGCTCACTCCTACATCACTAGTGCTGCAACACTCGGCCACTCCACCAGCAGGAGAGACCTCGAGCAAGTCTCAGATCACAAGTCAAGACAGAAGCGACATCCTGGTCAACCTCACGGCTATGGTTTCTCTGTCAGATCTGCAGGTTGCAACACCTGTGGAGGAGGAGGCTTCCAAGGAGGAGGAGGAGGAGGAGGAGGAAGCAACGGAGGATCAGGCTATGGATATGGAAGTAACACTGGAGGCGGCTTTGGGTATAGAGCTGGTGGTGCAGGAGCAGATTTTATTAACAAATTAGGTGGATTAGCATCAGCAGCAGCAGGAGGAGGAGGTGGCTTTGGCGGAGGCTTTGGCGGAGGTTTGGGCGGAGGTTTGGGCGGAGGAGGGCATGGCGGAGGTTTGGGCGGAGGAGGGCATGGCGGAGGAGGGCATGGCGGAGGAGGGCATGGCGGAGGAGGGCATGGCGGTTATGGAGGTTCTCGATTAGGATCTTCCAGCAGTAGCGGAGCTTGGAGTGGAGCCAGCGCTTTCAGCAGCAGCAGCGCCGGCTCATCAGGAGGCGGCGGCTCTTATGGCGGCTGTGGATCAGGCTCCCGCGGCGGCTGCAGCTCCTGCGGCTCAGGCTGCCGGCGGCGACGGTCAGCGGAAACACCTACGAGAGATAAAAGGTTCGCCAACCCGGGAAGCCACGTCGCCAACGAAGACAACTTCGAAGACTTGGCTCAGCGAGACGTGGAAGCAGCTGCTTCAGAAGACAAGCCAGTGGCTAGAACCACGAGGGACGTCAAGAAGACTTGCCCCTTGTGTCACCTGGGAGGCGCCGGCAGCGGCACTGGTTCTGTAAGTGGATCATTTTCCTTCAGTGGTGCCGGAGGATCAGGTTCTGCGAGTGCCTCAGGTACAGGCTCCGGCTCGGGAGCCATTAGTGGTTCAGGATCCTTCAGCGGCTCTAAAGGTGGATCTGGAAGTGCTTCTGGATCCTTCAGCGGCTCTAAAGGTGGATCAGAAAGTGCTTCTGGATCATTGAGCGGCTCTAAAGGTGGATCAGGAAGTGCTTCTGGATCATTCAGCGGTTCTAAAGGTGGATCTGGATCAGGAAGTGGTTCAGGATTCTTTGGTGGATCTGGAGGAGGATCAGGAAGTGGTTCAGGAACCTTCAGTGGATCTGGAGGTGGATCAGGAAGTGCTTCTGGATCTTTTGGTGGATCAGGAAGTGGTTCAGGATCCTTTAGTGGATCTGGAGGTGGATTAGGTGGAGGATCAAGTGGAGGAATAGGTGGAGGATCAGGTGGAGGATCAGGCGGAGGATCAGGTGGAGGATCAGGCGGAGGATCAGGTGGAGGATCAGGAGGAGGAATAGGTGGAGGATCAGGAGGAGGATCAGGAGGAGGAATAGGTGGAGGATCAGGAGGAGGAATAGGTGGAGGATTAGGTGGAGGATCAGGAAGTGGAATAGGAGGATCAAGTGGAATTATTGGTGGATCAGGTGGTGGCGGTGGATCAGGAGGTGGATTCGGCGGTGGATCAGGAGGTGGATTCGGCGGTGGATCAGGTGGCGGTGGATTAGGTGCTGGCGGATCAGGTGGTGGTGGATCAGGGGGCGGTGGATCAGCTGGTGGTGGATTAGGTGGTGGATCAGGTGGCAGTGGATCAGGTGGCAGTGGATCAGGTAGCGGTGGATCAGGTGGCGGTGGATCAGGTGGTGGTGGATCAGGTGGCGGTGGATCAGGTGGCGGTGGATCAGGTGGCGGTGGATTAGGAGGTGGATCAGGAGGCGGATTCGGTGGTGGATCAGGTGGCGGTGGATCAGGTGGCAGTGGATCAGGTAGCGGTGGATCAGGTGGCGGTGGATTAGGAGGTGGATCCGGTGGTGGATCAGGAGGTGGATTCGGCGGTGGATCAGGTGGCAGTGGATCAGGTGGCGGTGGATCAGGTGGCAGTGGATCAGGTGGCAGTGGATCAGGTGGCAGGGGATCAGGTAGCGGTGGATCAGGTGGCGGTGGATTAGGAGGTGGATCTGGTGGTGGATCAGGAGGTGGATTCGGCGGTGGATCAGGTGGCAGTGGATCAGGTGGCGGTGGATCAGGTGGCAGTGGATCAGGTGGCAGTGGATCAGGTGGCGGTGGATCAGGTGGTGGTGGATTAGGAGGTGGTTTCGATGGTGGATCAGGAGGCGGATTCGGTGGTGGATCAGGAGGCGGATTCGGTGGTGGATCAGGAGGCGGATTCAGTGGTGGATCAGGAGGCGGATTTGGTGGTGGATCAGGAGGCGGATTTGGTGGTGGATCAGGAGGCGGATTTGGTGGTGGATCAGGAGGCGGATTTGGTGGTGGATCAGGAGGCGGATTCGGCGGTGGATCAGGAGGCGGATTCGGCGGTGGATCAGGAGGCGGATTCGGCGGTGGATCAGGAGGCGGATTCGGCGGTGGAAGGAGAGGGTCGGTGAGTAGTGGCGGCGGCGGGGGCGGCGGCTTTAAGAAAGGTTCTGCTCACCAGGCTGGCGGCAGCGGTGGCGGCTACGGTGGCGCTAGCGGCAGCTCCTGGGCTACTGGAGAAGCCTACACTGGCGACACCTCTGGTGTCAAGGGTGTCAGAGTGACAGTCAGGAAACCCTGAGTGTCAGAGTGACAGGAAACCCTGAATGTCAGAGTGACAGTCAGGAAACCCTGAGTGTCAGAGTGACAGTCAAGAAACCCTGAGTGTCAGAGTGACAGTCAGGAAACCCTGAGTGTCAGAGTGACAGTAAGGAAACCCTGAGTGTCAGAGTGACAGTCAGGAAACCCTGAATGTCAGAGCGACAGTCAAGAAACCCTGAGTGTCAGAGTGACAGGAAACCCTGAATGTGAGAGTGACAGTCAGAAAACCCTGAGTGTCAGAGTGACAGTCAGGAAACCCTGAGTGTCAGTGTGACAGTCAGGAAATCCTGAGTGTCAGAGTGACAGTAAGGAAACCCTGAGTGTCAGAGTGACAGTCAGGAAACCCTGAGTGTCAGAGTGACAGTCAGGAAACCCTGAGTGTCAGAGTGACAGTCAGAAACCCTGAGTGTCAGAGTGACAGTCAGGAAACCCTGAGTGTCAGGTGACAGTCAGGAATCCTGAATGTCACGGTGACATGTCCAAACTCTGATGTCATGAGTGACAGTCATGATGCCCTGAGTACTTTGTGTGCTGTGCACTCAGGGACTGCTACTCATGCTGCCTCTTGGTAGCACTGAACACATCACCACCACATCCGTCAGGAGATACTGGTGATGTGTTCGTGATGTGCTACTCCTTATTTGTCCACTGGCTACTCCTTATTTGTCCACTGGCTACTCCTTATTTGTCCACTGGCTACTCCTTATTTGTCCACTGGCTACTCCTTATTTGTCCACTGGCTACTCCTTATTTGTCCACTGGCTACTCCTTATTTGTCCACTGGCTACCCTTTTTGTCCACTGGCTACTCCTTATTTCACTGCCTCCTTATTTGTCCACTGGCTACTCCTTATTTGTCCACTGGCTACTCCTTATTTTCCACTGGCTACTCCTTATTTTCCACTGGCTACTCCTTTTTGTCCACTGGCTACTCCTTATTTTCCACTGGCTACTCCTTATTTGTTCACTGGCTACTCCTTATTTGTCCACTGGCTACTCCTTATTTTCCACTGGCTACTCCTTATTTGTCCACTGGCTACTCCTTATTTGTTTTTTCCCCTGGCTACTCCTTATTTGTCCACTGGCTACTCCTTATTTGTCCACTGGCTACTCCTTATTTGTCCACTGGCTACTCCTTATTTGTCCACTGGCTACTCCTTATTTTTCCACTGGCTACTCCTTATTTGTCCACTGGCTACTCCTTATTTGTCCACTGGCTACTCCTTATTTTTCCACTGGCTACTCCTTATTTGTCCACTGGCTACTCCTTATTTGTCCACTGGCTACTCCTTATTTTCCACTGGCTACTCCTTATTTGTCCACTGGCTACTCCTTATTTGTCCACTGGCTACTCCTTATTTTCCACTGGCTACTCCTTATTTTTCCACTGGCTACTCCTTATTTGTCCACTGGCTACTCCTTATTTTTCCACTGGCTACTCCTTATTTGTCCACTGGCTACTCCGTATTTGATCCACTGGCTACTCCATTTATTTTTTTCCACTGGCTACTCCTTATTTGTCCACTGGCTACTCCTTATTTTCCACTGGCTACTCCTTATTTGTCCACTGGCTACTCCTATTTGTCCACTGGCTACTCCTATTTTTCCACTGCTACTTTAACGTATGTTGTCACTAGTTTATCACTATGTTGTCCACTGGGCTCTCCTATGTTGCCACTGGCTCTCACTTTTTCCACATGGTCTCATTTTCCATGGCTCTCCTATTTTCCACTGCTCTCATTTTGTCCACTGGCTACTCACTATTTTCAACTGGCTCACTCTATTAGAGTCCACTGACTACTTTTTTCCTATTTGTCCACTGTATTCTTATTTTCCATAGTGCTTATAAAACCTGATCTTGTCTGTGTCAAATAGTTTTAGTTAAACGATATATGTTTAAATAGTTTATAAAAGCTACATTGAGAAATGAGGTTATCAAGGCTGCTCTTCTGAACAAGTGTTCAATCTCAACCAAGTGTATTCTTAGGTCTGATCTCACCTGAAGGCACTGAATCATGAACTCAGCATCAGAGAACACTATTGGTTCAATTAACTGCCAATGTACTAGTATGAACCCTCTCAAGGACGTAAAACTGACTGCTGAAGATAGTGTTGAAACCAAGGATTTACTAATTAATCTACTGAGAACATGAGGATTATCAGAGCTGCCTTGAGAGGACGTGGGGTTGAACCCACCCGAGAGGACGTGGGGTTGAACCCACCTGAGAGGACGTGGGGTTGAACCCACCCGAGAGGACGTAGGGTTGAACCCACCCGAGAGGACGTGGGGTTGAACCCACCCGAGAGGACGTGGGTTGAACCCACCCGAGAGGACGTGGGTTGAACCACCGAGAGGACGTGGGGTTGAACCCACCAGAGAGGACGTGGGGTTGAACTCACCCGAGAGGACGTGGGGTTGAACCCACCCGAGAGGACGTGGGGTTGAACTCACCCGAGAGGACGTGGGGTTGAACCCACCCGAGAGGACGTGGGGTTGAACTCACCCGAGAGGACGTGGGGTTGAACCCACCGAGAGGACGTAGGGTTGAACCCACCCGAGAGGACGTGGGGTTGAACTCACCCGAGAGGACGTGGGTTGAACCCACCCAGGACGTGAACTCACGAGACGGGTTGAACCCACCCGGAGGACGTGGGTTGAACTCACCCGAGAGGACGTGGGTTGAACCCACCGAGGGACGTGGGTTGAACTCCCGGAGGACGTGGGGTTGAACCCACTCGAGAGGACGTAGGGTTGAACCCACCGGAGGACTGGGGTTGAACTCACCCGAGAGGACGTGGGATTGAACCCTGACCCCGAGGAGGGACCGAGGACGAGGTTGAACCCACCCGAGAGGACCTGGGGTTGAACTCACCCGAGAGGACGAGGGGTTGAACCCACCCGAGAGGACCTGGGGTTGAACTCACCCGAGAGGACGTGGGGTTGAACCTCACTACGAGGCGAGATATATGGACACCTACTGTCCATGTTACCTAGCAGTAAAACAGATAGCTAGTGGGTTGCATCCTGGGGAGAATCTAAAACTGAACCCCCGCTGTAAATGAACCAGGTTGACTGTGTTAACCTGGGTTATCCCACCGACATTAATTAATAAGCCACATAGTCTTCTTCTATATTTAAAAGAAGAAATAGAGATATTGTTTTCACATTGTGCCCCTGAGGGACGAGTATGAATATATATATATATATATATATATATATATATATATATATATATATATATATATATATATATATATATATATATATATATATATATATATATATATATATATATATATCGTGCCGATTAGGTAAAACTTGCGATTTTGGCTTAAATAGCAACTCTCACCTTGCCATATAAGACAAGTGAAAATTTGTGTATGCAATAATTTCGCCAAAATCATTCTGAACATAACGAAAAAATATATTTCATTGTGTTTGTTTATTATTAAATTAATGTTAACGTATCTAAAATATATTTAGTTGGGTTAGGCTAAATTAAATTGCGCTTGTTATAATAAGGTTAGGTAGGTTTTCAAAGTTTCTCTTGGTACAAAATTATAAATTCTTACATTAACATAAATGAAAAAATATATCTTTAAACGTATAAGAGAAAATTTGAGAAAGGACTTAATTTTAGATGAGTTCTTGCTAATTGACCAGTTTTACCTAATCGGCAGACATATATATATATATATATATATATATATATATATATATATATATATATATATATATATATTGTGTGTGTGTGTATGTGTATGTGTGTGTGTATGTGTGTGTGTATGTGTGTGTGTGTGTGTGTGCATGTGTGTGTGTGTGTATGTGTGTGTGTGTGTGTACTCACCTAATTGTACTCATCTAATTGTGGTTGCAGGGGTCGAGACTCAGCTCCTAGCCCCGCCTCTTCGCTGTCTGCTACTGGGTCTCTGCTCTCCCTGCTCCATGAGCTTTATTATACCTTGTCTTAAAACTATGTATGGTTCCCGCCTCCACTATATCGTTCGCTAGACTATTACACTTCCTAACTACTCTATGGCTGAAGAAATGCTTCCTAACATCCCTTTGACTCATCTGAGTCTTCAGCTTCCAGTTGTGTCCCCTTGTTTCTGTGTTCCCTCTCTGGAACATCCTGTCACTGTCTACCTTTTCGATTCCCCGCAGTATTTTGTATGTCGTTATCATGTCTCCTCTAACCCTTCTGTCCTCCAGTGTTGTTAGTCCTATTTCCTACAACCTTTCTTCATAGGGCAGTCCCCTGAGTTGTGGAACTAGCCTTGTCGCAAACCTTTGCACTTTCTCTAATTTCTTGACATGCTTGACCAGGTGTGGGTTCCAGACTTGTACTGCATACTCTAGTATGGGCCTGACTTACACGGTGTACAGAGTCTTGAACGATTCCTTGTTAAGGTAACGGAACGCTAATCTTAGGTTTGCCAGTCGCCTATATGCTGCCGCAGTTATCTGGTTGATGTGTGTTTCCGGAGACGTGCTTGGCGTTATGCTCACCCCAAGGTCTTTCTCCTTTGATGAGATTTGTAGCCTTTGTCCACCTAGCCTGTACTCTGTCAGCGGTCTTCTTTGCTCTTCTCTGATCTTCATGACTTTGCATTTGGTGGGGTTAAATTCGAGAAGCCAGTTGCTAGACCAGATGTCAAGCTTGTCCAGGTCTCATTGAAGTCTTGCTTGGTCTTCATCCGATGTGATTCTCCTCATTAATTTCACATCATCTGCGAACAGAGACACTTCTGAGTCTATCCCGTCCGTCATGTCGTTTACATATACCAAGAATAGCACTGGTCCTAGGACTGACCCCTGCGGTACACTGCTCGTCACCGGCGCCCACTGTGATACCTCATCACGCACCATGACCCGTTGTTGCCTCCTTGTGAGATATTCCCTGATCCATTCCAGTGCCCTTCCTGTTATACACGCTTGGTCTTCCAACTTCTTTACTAATCTCATATGAGGAACTGTGTCGAAGGCCTTCCTTCAGTCCAGGAAAATGCAGTCAACCCACCCTTCTCTCTCTTGCCTTACCTCTGTTACTTTATCATAGAACTCCAGGAGGTTTGTTACACAGGATTTGCCTTCCCGGAATCCGTGCTGTCTGGCGTTGATTATCCTGTTCTGCTCCAAATGCTCCACCATTCTTTTCCTGATGATTTTTTCCAAGACTTTGAACACTATACACGTAAGTGACACCGGTCTATAGTTTAGTGCCTCCTTTCTGTCTCCTTTTTTAAAGATGGGGACTACGTTGGCCTTCTTCCATACCTCAGGTAGCTGCCCAGTTTCAAGGGATGTGTTGAATATTATGGTAAGTGGCACATTCAGTACCTCAGCTCCTTCAGAAAGAACCCACGGGAATATATTGTCCGGACCCATCGCATTTGAGGTATCAAGGTCACTGAGTAACTGCTTCACCTCCCCCTCAGATGTACTCACCTAATTGTGGTTGCAGGGGTCGAGACTCAGCTCCTGGCCCCGCCTCTTCGCTGTCCGCTACTGGGTCTCTGCTCTCCCTGCTCCATGAGCCTTATCATACCTTGTCTTAAAAGTATGTATGGTTCCCGCCTCCACTATATCGTTCGCTAGACTATTCCACTTCCTGACTACTCTATGGCTGAAGAAATGCTTCCTAACATCTCTTTGACTCATCTGAGTCTTCAGCTTCCAGTTGTGTCCCCTTGTTTCTGTGTTCCCTCTCTGGAACATCCTGTCACTATCTACCTTGTCGATTCCCCGCAGTATTTTGTATGTCGTTATCATGTCTCCTCTGACCCTTCTTTCCTCCAGTGTTGTTAGTCCTATTTCCCTCAGCCTTTCTTCATAGGATAGACCCTGAGTTGTGGAACTAGCCTTGTCGCAAACCTTTGCACTTTCTCTAGTTTCTTTACGTGCTTGACCAGGTGTGGGTTCCAGACTGGTGCTGCATATTCTAGTATGGGCCTGACGTACACGGTGTACAGTGTCTTGAACGATTCCTTGTTTAGGTAACGGAACGCTAATCTTAGGTTTGCCAGTCGCCCATATGCTGCCGCAGTTATCTGGTTGATGTGTGCCTCCGGAGACGTACTTGGCGTTATACTCACCCCAAGGTCTTTCTTCTTTGCCGAGGTTTGTAGCCCTTGTCCACCTAGCCTGTACTCTGTCAGCGGTCTTCTTTGTCCTTCTCCGATCTTCATGACTTTGCATTTGGTGGGATTGAATTCGAGAAGCCAGTTGCTAGACCAGATGTTAAGCTTGTCCAGGTCTCTTTGAAGTCCTGCTTGGTCCTCCTCCGATGTGATTCTCCTCATTAATTTCACATCATCTGCGAACAGAGACACTTCTGAGTCTATCCCGTCCGTCATGTCATTTACATATACCAAGAATAACACTGGTCCTAGGACTGACCCCTGCGGTACGCCGCTCGTCACAGGCGCCCACTGTGATACCTCATCACGCACCATGACCTGTTGTTGCCTCCCTGTGAGGCATTCCCTGATCCATTCCAGTGCCCTTCCTGTTATACATGCTTGTTCTTCCAACTTCTTTACTAATCTCATGTGAGGAACTGTGTCGAAGGCCTTCCTGCAGTCCAGGAAAATGCAATCAACCCACCCTTCTCTCTCTTGCCTTACCTCTGTTACTTTATCATAGAACTCTAGGAGGTTTGTTACACAGGATTTGCCTTCCCGGAATCCGTGCTGTCTGGTGTGTGTGTGAATGTGTGCGTGTGTGTGTGTGTCGTGCTGAATAGGTAAATCTTGCGATTTTGACATAAATAGCAATGCTCTTCTTGCCGAATAAGGCAAGCGAAAATTTGTGTATTCATTAATTTTGCAAAAATCATTCTGACTCTAACGAAAAAAAAATATATTTCATTGTGTTTGTTCATTAAATTATTGTAAATGTGAATTATTATTATTATGTGAGTAAATCACCTGCAGGAGGCTTACAGGGCCTTACTTAAATTATTATCTGCAAGTAATTTGGGTGAGGTAAGTAGGACTTAGGTCACAGCAGGTCGCTTGACTGTAACTCCCTCGATGCCCACTTCTTCACCACTCTCACATTAAGCTAGACCTAACGTTAAATTAATAATAACAATACTAAAGCCAGCTACTTTGGTAAATTAAACATTAATACCAATAAGGGTAAATTATAAAATAATGTGTACTGTATATAATTAGGCTTGCTGGGTACACAAAACAAAATTGGTATTAACACTTACCATTTAATTACTGGAAGACACTTAAGTGCTGATGGAACACACCCTATAGAAACTTGTTTGGACTGCCCCCATGTAAGTTGCACTCTGGGCAAGCACTGTTGACACCGACACTCTGAGACACTTCTCTCAGACTTACAAGTGGCTATGGTACAAATTTCTAGCTAATTGCAGCAAGGGGAACCCCACACTGCCTACACAATACTGAAAGGGGTTTTACTTACTTGAATTAAAAAGGGTGGCTATGCGTCCTGGTCTTCCTTATATATAACCCCTCCTAACAACATGTGCAGTGGAGAAACTTTGTCTGCAAAAGATGGGGTAATTAGTGTCCTGCCTGCACCTCAGAGTTCCCTGGTTCCTAGGATGTCCCTTGAGTAATATATGCAGTAAGTAACACTAGCTTCCAGACTGAACTTAAGAGACGACGCTGGTACATACCAACACAAAGGCGTCCGTCTGCTTAAGACCCACAGATAACTTCACTAACATTTCCCCCAGTAAACTGGCCAGATACTGAGAGAAAGAAAGCCTAGTCTTACTGTAATGGGTCTGGATGGAGGCAGATTTCCACGGTACTTCGGGATCTCCTCCAGGGCCCCAGGACAGATGTTGGGTCACGTGGGGGTGCTGCTCGATCTCAGCACGTCTTGTTCGTGTGGAGTCTGGTCTGGTAAGAACATAGGTCACGATTTGTGACCGCCACACTGCCTAGATTCAAGTGTGGGCTGCCAGTTGTCTCTAGCTAACATAACCTAATGCTTGCCTATTCAGGCCTATAACTACCTATATTAGGGTGCTAGAGCTACACTATTAATATCTAACGTTGCCTTAATAATCCTACTATTAGTCTCTAACTGTACAAACTTACCTAGGTGTTTCTAGGTGGATAAATCTATCAATTAAAATATACACAATAGTCACCTTCAAGCTGGAGTGTGCGTATGTTTTGTTGGGTGTGTGGGTTTATAAACTCCGAGGGCCGATCCACGGTATGTTTAAGGCTCCTAACGGCTCACTTACCCTGTGGAACTTTTAGTGACTAAAAAAGTTTCCACACACCCTAACTATATTCTAACAGCTAGGATTTATGATGGCCAATGCAAAAACTACTGTACATTATGGGTAACCATCACTTAGCTAAGGTGTTGTTGGGAAGGATTCATTGAAGTCCTCTATTTTTTCCTCCTGGTTGCCAAATTGTAAGCTTTCCACACAATTTATCCCAATTCTTCAGCAGGAATGTGTCAGCAATATCTAAATTTCGGATTGAGGCTGATATACACCAATTGACCTTCAAGAACGCCTGATTACATTGCACAATTCAGTCCAGTGTTCACACATTAAATTCAATATGGTGTCTCCCCCGGCGTCACTCCGCAGCTCCCCCCCCCTCACTCGAAATTTCTCGAAAGGGTCAAATCAGCATCATATTTTATTACACAATTATTATATTGATATGTTCAACATTTAGAAAATTATGTAAAAAAATCCCACAGTAAACTTACCTAAAATATATTTAGTTGGATTAGGATAAAATAAATTGCGTTTGTTATAATAAGGTTAAGTAAGTTTTCTAGTGCACAAAATTATTAATTTTTACATTAACATAAATGAAAAAATATATTTTTAAACGTATAAGAGAAAATTTTAGAAATGACTTAATTTTAAATGAGTTCTTGATAATTGACCAGTTTTACTTATTCGGCACGACATATATATATATATATATATATATATATATATATATATATATATATATATATATATATATATATATATATATATATATAGTTGTGCCCACATGGAGTATACCTGGAGAGGGTTTCGGGGGTCAATGCCTCCGCGGCCCAGTCTGTGACCAGGCCTCATGGTGGATCAGTGCCTGATCAACCAGGCTGTTACTGTTGGCCGAATGCAACCCGACGTACAAACCACAGCCCGGCTGGTCAGGTATTGACTTTAGGTGCCTGTCCAGTGCCAGGGGTCTATTGGTAATCCCCCTTATGTATGCTGGGAGGCAGTTGAACAGTCTTTTGCCCCTCACACTTATTGTGTTCTCTCTTATTGTGCTATTGGCACCCCAGCTCTTCATTGGGGGGATGTTACATCGTCTGCCGAGACTTTTGCTTTCATAGGGAGTGATTTTCGTGTGCAAGTTTGGTACTAATCCCTCTAGAATTTTTCAAGTGTATATAATAATGTATCACTCCTGCCTACGTTCTAGGGAGTACAGATTTAGGAACTTCAAGCGTTCCCAGTAATTTAGGTGGTTTATCGCAGTTATGCGTGCCGTGAAGGTTCTCTGTACATTTTCTAGGTCAGCAATTTCACCCGCCTTGAAAGGTGCAGTTAGTGTGCAGCAATATTCCAGCCTAGATAGAACGAGCGACCCGAAGAGTGTTATCATGGGCTTGGCATCCCTGGTTTTGAAGGTTATCATTATCCATCCTGTCATTTTTCTAGCAGATGCGATTGATACAATGTTATAGTCTTTGAAGGTGAGATCCTCTGACATTATCACTCACAGGTCTTTGACATTAGTTTTTCGCTCTATTGTGTGGTTGGAATTTGTTTTATACTCCGATGAAGTTTTTATTTCCTCACGTTTTCCATATCGGAGTAATTGAAATTTCTCATCATTGAACTTCATATTGTTTTCTGCAGCCCATTTAAAGATTTGGTTTATGTCTGCTTGGAGTCTTGCAGTGTCTTCAACGGTGGACACTGTCATGCAGATTCAGATGTCATCTGCAAAGGAAGACACGGCACTGTGGCTTATATCCCTGTCAATGTCTGATATGAGGATGAGGAACAGGATGGGAGCGAGTACTGTGCCTTGTGGAACAAAGCTTTTCACAGTAGCTGCCTCAGACTTTACTCTGTTGACTACTACTCTTTGTGTTCTACTTGTTAGGAAATTATAGATCCATAATTCATAATTTTATTCTCCTCAAGGGAGGTTCCTTGATGCTGGTGAGGGGCTCTTGATCCAGGGAATTAGATCTGTACTCTAGTTCCCTGAATTGAGTCTGAATGCCTTCCATCCCCCCCCAAAGGTGCTGTATAATCCTATGGGTTTAGTGCTCCCCATGATGCTAATAATAATCATAATTTTATTAACTTTTACAAGTTGTGGATTTTTTTTACATGATTTTCCTAAAGGTAGAACATATAAATGAATAATATAATAATTGTGTATTAAAATGTGATGCTATTAGGACCCTTCGATAAATTTTAAGTGAAGGGGGGGGGTGTGGAAGAGCCGGAGAGTGACGTGGAAGAGGAGACGCCATATTGAAACTGAATGTGTGAACACTGGTCCATTATTAGTGCATTGTAATCAGGCGTCATCGAAGTTCAGTGGGTGTATATCAGCCTCAATCCATAATTTAGAAATTGCCGGCACGTTCCCGCTGAAAAATTGGGATAAACTTTGTGGAAAACCTTTAAAATTCGGCAACAAGAATGGAAAAATAGACACCAATTCTCCCAGGAGCACACCTTAGCTAAGTGACGCTTCTCCATAATGTACAGTAGTTTTGCATTGGCCATAGTAAATTCTAGATGTAGTGGTAGCATTAGGGTGTTTTTCCAAAAAATAATAATTATGATCCAGTAATTAAACGGTGAGTGCTCATTATATAATAGGCATATATTTTTGTAAAATGTTGTATGCTTAACAGATCCCCTTCCCCTTTCATTTCAAGCCACACACCATCATACAGTCCACTAAATATCTTGTAATTTACCAACATTATTGGTATTAATTTTATATTGTTTGTGGGTAGGAAAGAGAGTGTGTGGGTCTCGGAGGAGAGGCAAGGTGCAGCCTAGTGCTTCTAAAATCCCACCTGGCTCTGAGGTACAACTAACATTGGTAAGTGCAATAAATTGTTGCTTAGTTGTGTCCCCCTCAAATTATGTGGATGAAATATTTCAGGAATGTACCTGTGAACCTCGTCATCATAATTTAAGATAAGATAAGATTTCTTCGGATTTTTAACCCCGGAGGGTTAGCCACCCAGGATAACCCAAGAAAGTCAGTGCGTCATCGAGGACTGTCTGTCTTATTTCCAGTCGACTAACACCCAGGTACCTATTTGCTGCTAGGTGAACAGGACAACAGGTGTAAGGAAACACGTCGAAATGTTTCCACCCGCCGGGAATCGAACCCGGGCCCTCCGTGGAAACATTTCTACGTGTTTCCTTACACCTGTTGTCATGTTCACCTTGCAGCAAATAGGTACCTGGGTGTTAGGTGACCAGCAGCTTCATGTAGTTTCTAAAGTAGTACCTGGAGTATACCTGGAGAGGGTTTCGGGGGTCAACGCCCCCGCGGCCTAGTCTGTGACCAGGCCTCATGGTGAATCAGGGCCTGATCAACCAGGCTGTTACTGTTGGCCACACACAACCCAACATATGAACTACAGCTCGGCTGTTCAGGTACTGACTTTAGGTGCCTGTCCAGCGCCTTCTTGAAGACAGCCAGGGTTCTATTGGTAATCCCCCTTATGTATGCTGGAAGGCAGTTGAACATTCTTGGGCCCCTGACACTTATTGTGTTGTCTCTTATCGTGCTAGTGCTTTTCATTGGGGGATGTTGCATCGTCTGCCGAGTCTTTTGCTTTCATGAGGAGTGATTTTTGTGTGCAAGTGTATACAATCAAGTATCTCTCCCGCCTGCGTTCCAGGGAGTACAGGTTGAGGAACTTCAAGTGTTCCCAATAATTGAGGTGTTTTGACTCACGAAATCGTAATGACACGATTGCAAACAAACCACAGTGTGGTTTGTTTGCAATCGTGTCATCACGATTTCGTGAGTCATGTTGATGGCTTTGAGGGGACTTGAGCTAGAGTTCGTCACGGCCTTGCTAGCGGGAGATTCGTCTGTAAAAAACTTGCATTTGTGGACACAGTGGTGCCTATGCTAACCTTCCTATGGTGTAGAAATATACCTAGTTGGATGAATCTTATTGAAGCTAGCTGGCCCAGTGGCTTACGCGACGGTCTGGAGTTTTGAGACTCTGTGACCGCGGGTTCGAACCACATCCGTGGTGTGGTTTGAGGTGCTTTATCGCAGTTATGTGTGCTGAGTAGGTTCTCAGTACATTTTCTAGGTCAGCAATTTCACCTGCCTTGAAAGGTGCTGTTAGTGAGCAGCAATATTCCAGCCTAGATAGAACAAGCGACCTGAATAGTGTCATCATGGGCTTGGCATCCCTAGTTTTGAAGGTTCTCATTATCCATCCTGTCATTTTTTTAGCAGATGTGAATGATACACTGTTATGGTCTTTGAAGGTGAGATCCTCGGTCATGATCACTCCTAGGTCTTTTACATTAGTTTTTTGCTCTATTGTGTGGTTGGAATTTGTTTTATAATTCGATATAGTTTTATTTTCCTCACGTTTTCCATATTGGAGTGGTTGATGTCCGCCTGTAGTCTTGCGGTGTCTTCAATGAAGGACACTGTCATGCAAAATTCGGGTGTCATCTGCAAAGGAAGACACGGCACTGTGGCTTACATCCCTATCAATGTCAGATATGAGGATGTGAACAAAATGGGAGCGAGTACTGTGCCTTGTGGAACAGAGCTTTTCACCGTGGCTGCCTCAGACTTTACTCTCTTTACTACTACTCTTTGTGTTCTATTTGTTAGGAAGTTATAGATCCATCTACCAACTTTTCCTATTATTCCTTTATCACGCATTTTGTGCACTATTCCACATGGTCACACTTGTCAAAGGCTTTTGCAAAGTCTGTGTATACTACATCTGCATTTTATTTATCTTCTAGAGCATCCAGGACCTTGTCATAGTGGTCCAGTAGTTGGGACAGACAGGAGCGACTTGCTCCTGTCTGTTGGGACAGACAGGAGCAAGTCGCAACCATCAGTTACACAACACATGTTGCCCTGGGTTGTGTAATTGATGGTTATCTAGATGTGTGGCGATCTTCTGTAGTAAAGTATATTAGTAGTAGTAGTAGTAAAGTTTATTTTTATTGACATTTGTGGATTTTTTTTTTTACATAATTTCCTAAGTGTAGAACAAAATGAATAATATAATAATTGCATAATAAAATGTGATGTTATTTGGACCCTTCAAGAAATTTTAAGTGAAGGGGGGTATGGAAGAGCCAATAGGGATGCCGGGGGAGACGCCATTTGCAATTTGTGAACATTGGTTGTAGTGGGAAATTCTGTTAATAATTTAACATCATCCGAGGCTAAATTGGTGTATATCGGCCTCAATTTCATAATTTAGAAATTGCTGACACATTACTGCTGAAGAACCTGGACAGGAAATTTGTGGGACCACAAGAATTGCGTGGAGGACAAAAATAGAGGACTTAATGAGTCCTTCTCAACAGCACACCTTAGCTAAGTGATGATTACCCATAATGTACAGTAGTTTTTGTGTTGGCCTTTGTAAATACTATGTGCTTGGGTATAGTTAGGGTGTGTTCTATCAACATTAGGCATCTTCCAGTAATTAAATGGTAAGTGTTAATACCATGGTGCCCCGTGGCAAAAACTCTCGTTTAACAAGGTGAGGATCCGGGTTCAGTTCTCCGCGAAGGGGTAGAAACATTGGACGTGTTTCCTTACACTGGTTGTCTATGTTCACCAATCACTAAAATGGGTACCTGGGTGTTAGTCGAATGATGTGGGTTACATCCTAGGACAAAACTGACCTAATTTGCCTGAAATCCTCTGCATAACAAGTGGCTTTCTATATAGTAGTATTTCATTGATGTCAGCTAGGCCTGTATACCTTGTACATGTACTTGTAGTAAATAAATATATTATAATTATTAATTATATTTGTTTTTCCCAGCAAGCCTAATCGTATACACTGCAATAAACTTCAATATACCAGAGTAGCTGGTTTTAATATTACAATTATTAATTTAATGTCAGGTCTAGCTTATTGTGAAAGTGATGAAGAAGTGGGCAGTCGAAGGAGTTGCATCGGTGACCTCTGGACTTAGTATTATTCAACCAAAATTACTTAGAACAGGTAAGTCCTTAAACTCCTGCAGAAATTTTTACTCAAATATAATAATAATTTTCACTTTAATAGTTTCTAGCATATATTTTTATTTAACATAGACTAGCCCATGGTTATATAATGATCTCCAGACAAGATTAAATTTACCATAAACCAACCAATTATTAAAAAAAGTATATTTAATATGGAGTAATTATTTCTTTGGGTCATAACAAGGGTAGAATGAGTTACTATAAGCTTGAAGAAGTTATTTTATCCCCCATAATTCCATCTAATGTTAATGTAAATAAGTACTTACTTTCTGGTATATGCTTTTATTGTTTAATAATAAGTATCAAAGGACAGTGGAAACGTCATTTGGTTACTATGGACCCGGTAGTGATACAGGGATCATGTATGATTATTTAGTACTCACTGAATAAACTACTATCTAGCAAATGTAAATAAGTATTCGATATTTATTCCTATGATATAATGTACTTTGTATTAAGTTAATGTCCTAAAATATCAGAAGAAGTGTTTTAATATATATTATAGTGACTATTATTATTATTATCATAAGTAGAGTGCTAAAACCACATAGTGGTTGCTAAGCTATGAATAGTACTCTAGCATCATGAAGTAAGTGACTTCTAAGATCATCATGAAGTATAGTGACTCTCTAAGATCATCATGAAGTAGAGTGACTCTCTAAGAGCATCATGAAGTAGAGTGACTCTCTAAGATCATCATGAAGTAGAGTGACTCTCTAAGATCATCATGAAGTATAGTGACTCTCTAAGATCATCATGAAGTGGAGTGACTCTCTAAGATCATGGTAAGTGACTCTCTAAGATCATCATGAAGTAGAGTGACTTCTAAGAGCATCATGAAGTAGAGTGACTCTCTAAGATCATCATGAAGTAGAGTGACTCTCTAAGAGCATCATGAAGTAGAGTGACTCTAAGAACATCATGAAGTATAGTGACTCTCTAAGATCATCATGAAGTAGAGTGACTCTCTAAGAGCATCATGAAGTAGAGTGTCTCTCTAAGAGCATCATGAAGTAGAGTGACTCTCTAAGAGCATCATGAAGTAGAGTGACTCTCTAAGAGCATCATGAAGTAGAGTGACTCTAAGATCATCATGAAGTAGAGTGACTCTCTAAGATCATCATGAAGTAGAGTGACTCTCTAAGATCATCATGAAGTAGAGTGACTCTCTAAGAGCATCATGAAGTAGAGTGACTCTCTAAGATCATCATGAAGTAGAGTGACTCTCTAAGATCATCATGAAGTAGAGTGTCTCTCTAAGATCATCATGAAGTAGAGTGACTCTCTAAGAGCATCATGAAGTAGAGTGTCTCTCTAAGAGCATCATGAAGTAGAGTGACTCTCTAAGAGCATCATGAAGTAGAGTGACTCTCTAAGAGCATCATGAAGTAGAGTGACTCTAAGATCATCATGAAGTAGAGTGACTCTCTAAGATCATCATGAAGTAGAGTGACTCTCTAAGATCATCATGAAGTAGAGTGACTCTCTAAGAGCATCATGAAGTAGAGTGACTCTCTAAGATCATCATGAAGTAGAGTGACTCTCTAAGATCATCATGAAGTAGAGTGTCTCTCTAAGATCATCATGAAGTAGAGTGACTCTCTAAGAGCATCATGAAGTAGAGTGACTCTCTAAGATCATCATGAAGTAGAGTGACTCTCTAAGATCATCATGAAGTAGAGTGCTCTCTAAGATCATCATGAAGTAGAGTGACTCTCTAAGAGCATCATGAAGTAGAGTGACTCTCTAAGAGCATCATGAAGTAGAGTGACTCTCTAAGATCATCATGAAGTAGAGTGTCTCTCTAAGATCATCATGAAGTAGAGTGACTCTCTAAGAGCATCATGAAGTAGAGTGACTCTCTAAGATCATCATGAAGTAGAGTGACTCTCTAAGATCATCATGAAGTAGAGTGTCTCTCTAAGATCATCATGAAGTAGAGTGACTCTCTAAGAGCATCATGAAGTAGAGTGACTCTCTAAGATCATCATGAAGTAGAGTGACTCTCTAAGATCATCATGAAGTAGAGTGACTCTCTAAGATCATCATGAAGTAGAGTGACTCTCTAAGAGCATCATGAAGTAGAGTGACTCTCTAAGATCATCATGAAGTAGAGTGACTCTCTAAGATCATCATGAAGTAGAGTGACTCTCTAAGATCATCATGAAGTAGAGTGACTCTCTAAGATCATCATGAAATAGAGTGACTCTCTAAGATCATCATGAAGTAGAGTGACTCTCTAAGAGCATCATGAAGTAGAGTGACTCTCTAAGAGCATCATGAAGTAGAGTGACTCTCTAAGAGCATCATGAAGTAGAGTGACTCTCTAAGATCAAACTCTTGAGTCTAACAACAAAAATATAATAACATTAAACTGAAGAACAATGACAATAACAGTAATAACTCTTGCCATAATATTTCTTACCTCAAAAAAGGGATATATTCCATTTTTTTTTCTTCAAAATTCCAGTATATAGAGTATCCCGGACACCCACACGACGCTCACAATTTCTAGCAAAATTTAATCTATTTTTTTTAACAATTTACATAATATATATAAGTTACAAGATAATTCGTAATTTATAATAAAAGTATATACCTGTCTAGTAAAGAAAGAGGGTGAGTGATGGTGCTGGGCCATGAGCTGGCTTCACATGGCGAGGGTCTGGGTTCGATTCCCAGCGAGGGTAGAAACATTGGGCGTGTTTCTTTACACCGGTTGTCTATGTTCACCCATCAGTAAAATGGGTACCTGGGTGTTAGTGGACTGGTGTGGGTCGCATCCTGGGACAAGGACCTAATTTGCCCGAAATGCTCAGCATAACAAGGGGCTTTCTATATAGTAGTATGTCACTGATGTCAGCTGGGACTGTATACCTTGTACATGTACTGGTAGTAAATAAAGATATTATTATTATTATTATTATTATTATTATTATTATTATTATTATTATTATTATTATTATTATTATTACTATTATAATACAATACAATACAAATATACAATATAATATAAAAATACAATATAATGTAAGTTGCTTAAAAATTTTTTAAACGAGGATATTAAAATAAGTCATAATTTGAGAAAAAATTTTTAAAAAGTTTGCCGAAAGAACTAATGGTAGTGTAGAAAATTTGGTTTCCCCCAAATTCAACATGTGTAATTTTGAATAATACAATACCTGGAGTATACCTGAAGTTCCGGGGTCAACGCCCCTGCGGCCCGGCTTGCCGCCCATGTTGGTCGGCCTGATAACCGGCTGTTACCGGCCGCACGCAGTAACTACGAACCCAGCCGGCTGGTCAGGTGCCGACTTGGGTCCGCCCGTGCCTTTAAGACAGCCGGGGTTTGTTGGAATCCCTCTGATGTATGCTGGGAGGCACTGAACAGTCTTGGGCCCCCACACTTATTGTGTTTCCTTCAACGCTAGGGCACCCCTGTTTTCATTGGGGGGGGGTTACACGCCGCCGAGTCTTTGCAAAAAAAATGATGCTGATTTAACCCCTTTTGTGAAATTTCGGTTTAGGGGGGGAGGGGGGAGGGGTGAGGAAGGGTGGGGGGTGGGGCAGCTGGTGATGCTGGAAGGAAAACGCCATTTATAATTTTTGGGCTCTGGTTGTTGTGGAAGATTGTAATAATCTGGCGCCTTGTGACAAATTGGGGTTTTTTTCCGAATTTTAAAGGAACCTGTGTTAATGTCCCCCGTGAAGAATTTGGGAACCCAAAAATTACGGTGGGTGCGGAAGATAAGGGAAGCCATCACCCCGGAAAGTGCACCAAGTCCTTTTATGTAGATCTCTAATGGGGGCCGCGTAGGGGGTGTTGTCAGGCAGGTGTTGTGGGTGATCCATCAGGTGTTGTGGTGTGATCCATCAGGTGTTGTGGTGTGATCCATTTTCCCCGGTGTTGTGGTGTGATCCATCAGGTGTTGTGGTGTGATCCATCAGGTGTTGTGGTGTGATCCATCGGTGTTGTGGTTGATCCTCAGGTGTTGTGGGTGATCCATCGGTGTTGTGGTGTGATCCTCGGTGTTGTGGTGTGATCCATCGGTGTTGTGGTGTGATCCATCAACGTAATTAAATGGTAAGTGGTAATACAATTTCTTTTTGTCCCAGCAAGACTGGGTTTACCTGGAGAGGGTTTGGGTCAACCCCCCTGGCTGTCTGGAAACCCGACCTCAAGGTGGTCGGGCCATCAAAAGCTGTTACTTGGCCCCCCAAAAGACGTTTGACCCCCCCGGGTTTGGGCAGGTACTGACTTTGGTCCTGTCCAGTGCCTTCTTGAAG
>WNWK01022254.1:0-32836 GCA_009830355.1 Cherax destructor
TGTTTATCTTTCCATATCACAATATGCAGACCAACCACTGTCAAAAAAACTAATGAAATTCCAAGCGCTTTCTTGTTTTATCGCATTATCAAGGAACTGTAAAAATAATGGATCAACACAGGCAACTTAAAACACCTGACCTTATTATGATGATGTGAAGGGTTTCAAGGACCTGCCAGACAGCTCATATTCTACCCAAGTTTAGATTTTAACTTGGCGAATGTATCTTAATTCTATTTTATTGGATTCATTTATAATTAATAAAATTTGGGAAAAATTTAAGATACATTCGACAAGTTAAAATCTTAAAGCATGGGTAGAATATAAATTGTCTGACAGGTCCTTGACCACCTACCTACATCATCATTAAACGGTCAGGTGCTGTAAGTTGACCGCGAGGTGTAATCTTGTCCTTATATGACTTGCTGAGATAAGCATGGCACTAGCAGAGGGCCACAAATGTGTAGTATATCTCACAGATGGTTCTGTCGACCCTGACAGGAAGAGGGCAGCAGCTAGCACGTACGCAATGGTTGCACACAAAGGTGGCGACTCCCTGACCACTGCACGATCCTTCAAGTTGAGTTGGTGGCGTTAGCAGGCATTGTCACATGGCCAACGACATCTGCTTCGACCTGTTATACATGTTGACTCCACCTCTGCAATCAATGCCTACTTCCATCCACAACCACTGGACAATGTTCATTCTATTACATCGTGTCTGAAAGCCTAATAAAAATTGACAGCCCCCATGTGGAAAAGCTCGAGGGTACCAAAGAAGGGAAAAAAAAAACCAAATTGAATTTTTAGACCCCCCAGCCATGGGTCACAGCATCCGGGAAAAGGGAGGGTGGCCGGGGAAATGATGCCGGGCCGAGGCCAGGCTTTCTAAGATCTCTTTTCCAAAATGTGGGGAATACCGTCCCCATCAGCCTACGCCAGACCAAAGTTGTGGCCGCCAGAGAAATGAAAACTTGTGGGAGGTCCTATAAGAACATAAGAACATAAGAATGGAGGAACACTGCAGAAGGCCTACTGGCCCATACAAGGCAGGTCCTTATCAAAACCACCACTACCTAAGAATTTACTCCCGTACTCACGACACCAATCAAACCCAGCCCCTCCCACTCATATATTTGTCCAATCTCTTTTTAAAGCCACCCAAGGTCCTAGCCTCTATCACAGTACTCGGAAGATTGTTCCACGCATCTACAACTCTGTTCGAAAACCAGTACTTGCCTATGTCCTTTCTAAATCTAAATTTATCCAATTTAAATCCGTTATTTCTGGTTCTTACTTGGTTCGATATCCTCAGTATTTTATTAATATCTCCTTTGTTTATGCCCATCATCCACTTATACACCTCGATGATATCTCCCCTCATTCTACCTCTCTCCAGAGAGTGGAGATTCAACACTCTAAGTCTATCTTTACGCTCTAAGTCTATCTTTAACGCTCTAAGTCTATCTCAACAGTCGTGCCAAGCAGCAACAGGGAAGAACCCCCTCCATATAATAGAAGCTGATCCAGAGCGCAATGCACCGCCATCCATCGGTTTCGTTTGGGCTTTCCCAGACCCAAGATGCTGGTCGACAAGGCAGAGAAGATGTGCCAGCACGTTGTCCAGCAATCCCTGACACTATCAACTGGAGTACCACGTCACGGAGACATTCCGCAGGTAACTAGGACTGAAGTCCTCTCCCTAGGAAGACCCAGAAAGGACTGCGGCTACCCTAGTGTACCATGGAGTCAGCGCCCTGCACAAGCTGTTGCCCGTAATAAAGACATATCCTCATCCTCCTCGCTAGAGTGTCCACAATTAAAAGTGCATATACATGAGTATATATCTGAATATGCATATGTATGTGTGTAATGCCCAAGCTTGGACATGTATATGAACCAACGTTCATATGACAATCGGAATTGTTGTTTTTGGGACCTGACGAGCTGTTGGAGTGTGAAAAGGGTAATATTTAGTGAAGGGATTCAGGGAAACCGGTTTTTATAGATTTAGTCGGACTTGAGTCCTGGAAATGGGAAGTACAATGCCTGCACTTAAATATAGCATTAGAACTGGACACGATTCTAATGCTCTATTTATTCATGTGAGAGATTTTAACCATCCAATTGATTTTCAAAATGCTGAGAAAGTTGTATCAAGCAAGTCCATGGTTGAGAGGAATATAATAGAATCATGTTTCATTAAAAGCAATTTTGAAAATAATATGAATATTTCTTTTGGTTTATATAAATTGGAATCATTTATAATTAATAAAATTTGGGAAGAATTTAATGATAAATTGGACAAATCTTAATGCTTGGGTAAAGTTTCAGGTCCTCTTCACAGAGTCGGGGGATGTCTTGCTACTGTGAGGTGTGGAAAAATAAACACATAAGCATTATAATGTGATCCTTTATTGACAACGTTTCGCCCACGCAGTGGGCTTTATCGAGTCACAGACAGATTTACCTGGAAAAAAGAGGAACATAAGTATTTATAGGATTTAGTCAGGTGGAGAATGCTGCATGTGACAGTCTTCAAAGTAGGGTGATAGTTGAAACCTTTTGTAACTTAAAGGACCTGCAGTGTTCCATTCTTGAGTTCTATGTGGGATAGTGATGAAGAAGTTTCTTGGCAATAGGTTCAGATATGTTGTAGAAGCCGTTGTTCTGGTTGAAGTTGTTGGATATACAGATAAGTGATGACTCCAGGATTCTTCGGTATTGAGTGTTGTCTTCTCTGGCGATGAGTCTTGCGTTTCTGATAATCTTCTCCATGACCTTGCATACTATACATGTCAGTGACACTGGTCTGTAGTTTAGTGCTTTGTGTCTGTCTCCTTTTTATAAAATTGGGACTACATTTGCTGTGTTCCTTACCTCAGGTAGTCGCCCTGTTTCGATAGATGTGTTGAGATTGTTGTTAGTGGTACACATAGCGCCTATGCTCCCTCTCTCAGGATCCATGGAGAAATGTTATCCAGTACCATCGCCTTTGAGGTTTCTAGCTCGCTTACCAGCCACTTCACTTCCTCCTCAGTTGCATGTATTGTGTTAAACACTTGATGGTGTACCCCACCTCTCCGATTTTCTGGAGGCTCTTCTATCTCCTCTGTGAACACTTCTTTGAATCTCATGTTGAGCTCCTCACACACTTTGCGGTCGTTTATTGTGACCTCCCCTCCTTCCTTCCTCAGCCTGATCACCTGGTCCTTGGCTGTTGTTCTCCTCCTGATGTGGCTGTACAACAGCTTTGGGTCAGATTTGGCTTTTGCTGCTATGTCATTCTCGTTTTGTCTTTGGGCCTCTCTTCTTACCTGTGCATATTCATTTCTGGCTCTACGACTGCTCTCCTTATTCTCCCGGGTCCTTTGCCTTCTATACTTCTTCCATTCCCTAGCACACTTGGTTTTGGCTTCCCTGCACCTTTGGGTGAACCACGGGCTCATCCTGGCTTTTTCGTCATTCCTGTTACCCTTGAGTACAAACCTCTTCTCAGCTTCCTTGCATATTGTTGTCATATATTCCATCATCTCGTTTACTGACTTCCCTGCCAGCTCTCTGTCCCACTGAACTCCATGCAGGGAGTTCTTCATGCCTACGTAGTCCCCTTTCTTGTAGTTTGGCTTTGTTCGTCCAGCCCTTCCTGCTTACCCCTCCACTTGTAACTCTGCTATGTATTCTAAGCTTAGAACCACATGAACACTGGCCCCAAGGGGTCTTTCATATGTGATGTCCTCAATATCTGCACTACTCAAGGTGAATACTAGGTCCAGTCTTGCTGGTTCATCCTCTCCTCTCTCTCTGGTAGTGTCCCTTACGTGTTGGTACATGAGATTTTCCAGTACCACCTCCATCATCTTAGCCCTTCATGTTTCTTGGCCCCCATGTGGCTCTAAGTTCTCCCAATCGATTTCCTTGTGGTTGAAGTCACCCATGATTAGTAGCTTCACCCTGTCCACATGAGCCCTTCTGGCAACTTCGGCCAGTGTGTCATCCTTCGGTCTATTACTCTCATCATACTCTTGCCTGGTCCTCCTGCTGTTCTGTGCGTTGGTGTACCATACCTTCAGTTTCTCTCCATCACTGCAATTACCACCTTGGGACCTCCAGACTGAAGCATTCCTATTATATAATCTCTTGCTTCTCCTCTGTCTCCTCTCTCCAGCTCATCAAAATCCCATCAGTTTTTGATCAGCAGTGCCACTCCTCCACCCCCTCTGTTCCCTCTGTTCCCTCTGTCTTTCCTCAGGATCTGATATCCCGTTGGAAAGATGGCATCTGTTATCATACCTGTGAGTTTGGTTTCAGTGACTGCTGTGATGTCCGGTGATGCCTCTTTGACTCTTTCATGCCACTCCTCCCACTTATTCGTTATTCCTTCAGCGTTAGTGTACCATACCTTCAGTTTCCTCTCCAACACTGTGTTTTGGGGGTTGTGGGGGTGGGGGACCTGGTGGTGTGCTGCAGGATTCTACAGTGTAGTGTGGGGTGGGGGCTGTAAGTGTGGATTGTGGTCTGTGTTGGGATAGTGTGTTTGGTTTTTGGGGTCTGGGGATGGGTCTGTGTGTGCTTGCTCTTGTTACTGTTGTCTGCTGTAGCTTGACCTGGTCTGTTCACCCCTTCGTCCCTTTCCTGTTTACTCTCAGCTGTTCATTCGCTGTTTCGTCTGTGAATTTTTCAATCCTGTTTTACTTTCTGTCTTTCATTTACGGCCGTTTCACTCCCTTCATGTACCCTATTCTCTGAAAATTTACTATCTCGACATGTTCTCTCGCCTGTTCTCTGATGATGTTTTCACTCCTGTCTTTTGCCTGTCTTCTTTCATTGTGTTTCCTTAATCCCTCTTGAAGCCCGTAATAAACACTGATCTCCTGCTTCCATTGCCTTCCCCTGTGTCTCCCCAATGTTTCCTCTGGCTCTTGGTGGCCTGGTCATGCCACTGTGTGACCTATCCCCTTCTCCACCTTCACCCCCAAACACTACCCACCTCACACTCAGCTGTTGTCCCCTTCATTCCTCGGCCCTGCTTGTGTACCAGCTTCCAGATGCTATGTCCTTCTCTGGTCCATACCCTTGCAACTCACTTCAGCCTATTTACCTCAATTTAGGCCCTTATCCTGACTACTAGCTTGATTGTGACCATTTCTCCCTCCTTCAACCTCCTTCCAATTCTCACAAGTCTGCCCTTCCTCCTTTCTCCATTTGCAGAGACTACTAGTTGCTCTCCACTCTGTTCCATCCTGCATTGCTTCCATCATTCTTCTACGAGCAATTCCCTCTGACCGGCCTTCGAGTCTCTGAGACACCATTGGTTGCTGTAGTTGTGTATGTGTTTGGGGAAGTGTAGGGTTTAAGGGGAGAGAGATGGTGAGAGGGACAGGGAGAGTGATGGAAGGGTGGAGAAAGAGGGAAGGGGCTAGAGGGAAAAGGGGGGAAGGGAGGAAGGAAAAGAGTGGAGAATAGAGGGCAGGGTGAGGGAAGAATGTGAAGAGAAAAGGTAGAGGGAAAGAGCAAGAGAGGAGAGGGGAGCAAGATAGATAGATAGATATAGATAGATAGATAGATAGATAGATAGATAGATAAATAGATAGATAGATAGATAGATAGAGAGAGAGAGAAGAAGTAGAAGAGAGAGAGAGAGAGAGAGAGAGAGAGAGAGAGGAGGAGGAGAGAGAGAGAGGAGGAGAGAGAGAGGAGAGAGGAAGGTAGGAAGGAGAGAGGAGAGAGAAGAGAGAGGAAAGTGAGGGAGGGGAGAGAAGGGTAGGGGAGTGAAGGGGAGAGGGAGAGAGATGTAGAGAGAGGAGAGAGAGAGATGGGAAAGAGTGAGAGAGAGAAGGGAGAGGGAGAGAGATGTAGAGAGAGAAGAGAGAGAGAATGTATATATATATATATATATATATATATATATATATATATATATATATATATATATATATATATATATATATATATATATATATGTATATATATATATATATATATATATATATATATATATATATATATATATATATATATATATATATATATATATATATATATATATATATATATATATATATATATATATATATATATGTCTTGAAACTTGCGATTTTCGCTTAAGAACATAAGAATGGAGGAACACTGAAGAAGGGCTACTGGCCCATACATGGAGGTGTTTATCAAAACCACCACTACCCAAGAACTTACTCCTGTACCCACTACACCGATCAAACCCAGCCCCTCCCACTCATATATTTGTCCAATCTCTTCTTAAAGCTGAAAATTTAGACACATGAGCAACATCTGGGTAACTTTATTGTAGATGTTTCGTCATCCAGTGCCTCTATCAGTACCAATTCAAGGACATGAATAGAAGACAGAAGAACTATATACATAAGAAGAGGCTATCAGTCCCTCAGCCCTGGAGTTGGTGTAAAAAACACCGTAGTTGTGAAGATTCTGGAGCACTGGCAAGAAGTCTGGCGCTTATATACTGGCGTCAGGTGGATGGGGACGGATAGGAGACGAGGGCATAGTCACTGGTAGGCGGATTCTCCAGTTGAAGTAGGTCATACCCAAGGGATGGGTGAGTTATAATAGTAGTAGCCGTGAAGAAGGTTATGTAGATGTCCTCAGAACCTAGATTCCATGATGTTGCAATGTCTGACAAGTTGCACATGTGTGAAAATTTTCATCTTGTCGGTATTGTATACCATTGATGTACAGCTTGTCAGACACTGCAACATCGTGGAATCTTGGTTTGGAGGACATCTGTATAACGTTTTTCATGGCTCCTACAACTAACCCATCCCTTGGGTATGACCTACTTCCACTGGGAAATCCCACGTACTAGTGACTATGCCCTTGTGTCCTACCCGTTTCATTCCACCTGACGCCAGTATATAAGCGCCAGACGTCTTGCCTGTGCTCCAGAATCTTCACGACTACGGTGCTTTTTACACCAACTCCAGGGCTGAGGGACTGATAGCTTCTTATTTTGTAAGTAGTTCTTCTGTCTTCCATTCATGTCCTTGAATTTGTAATGATAAAGCCACTGGATGGTGAAACGTTTACTATTAAGACACCCAGATGTTGCATGTGTCTAAATTTTCATCTTGTCGGGATTGTATACCATTGATGTTCAACTCTTCCTAAAGCTACTCAGGGTCTTAGCCTCGATTACCCTACTCGGAAGATTATTCCACGCATCGACCACTCTGTTTGAAAACCAGTACTTACCTATGTCCTTTTTAAATCTAAATTTATCCATCTTAAATTCGTTATTCCTGGTTCTTACCTGAGACGAAATCCTCAGTATTTTATTATTATCACACTTGTTTATGCTCATCATCCACTTATACACTTTAATGATATATCCTCTCATTCTATGTCTCTCAAGAGAGTGAAGATTCAAGGATCTAAGTCTATCTTCATACGGGAGATTCCTTATACAGTGGATCATTTTAGTCATCATTTTCTGTATGTTCTCCAATGAATTTATATCCATTCTGTAGTAAGGAGACCAAAATTGAGCAGCATAATCCAAGTGAGGCCTTACTAGTGATGTATAGAGCTATTAAATAACTTTTGGACTTCTGTTACTTATACTTCTTGAAATAAATCCAAGTAATCTGTTAGCCTTATTGCGCACACTTAAGCACTGGTTTCTTGGCTTTAGGTTTC
Organism: Cherax destructor; assembly: GCA_009830355.1. Taxonomy (NCBI): domain Eukaryota; kingdom Metazoa; phylum Arthropoda; class Malacostraca; order Decapoda; family Parastacidae; genus Cherax; species Cherax destructor. Next base: position 7,672 of record WNWK01022254.1, read on the forward strand.
TGTTTACCATGACTCCAAAGTCCTTTTCACACTCTGTGTGATCAAACTCTACTTCACCTAGTTTATAACTTCGAGGATGTCCTGTACTTAGCTCTGTGAGGACGTATCTAGTGTACTATCTGTGAATCTGAACCATGATGTCCTCTATTGAACAACTTTACCAGCAGCTTAAGGAGGAGCTTAGAGTAGCTAAGCTCGAGATATGGCGATTGACGGAGGAAAGCAAGAGGATTTGTAGTAATCCTCCTGTTCTGAATCCTCAGGTCAGGAGGGAAACCTGGACAGTGGTCAGGCAACATGGAACGAAGCTGAGGATCAAGAAGACTAATGGAGTGGCAGAAACAACGAAGAACCAGAAGACTACAGTGGAAACTTCGAACCCATTTTCTGTGCTACCCGACGAATGTGGGTTCTCTACTGGGAACGTGACAATGAGCACCAAGGAAGCATTGGCAGATGAGTGTGAGTCGACATCCCTTGTAACCCCAACGAAGACCATTCCATTGAAGGCCATATCAACGAAGACCATCGATAAAGTCGTGACGAACTCCACCAGTGATGGTAGGAACATTGTTTTAGTTGGGGACAGTCAGGTTAAGTTTACGGATAGAGCTTTTTGTCCTAGATATAGAAAGAGGAGGCAGAAGGTATTTTTTCCTGGGGCTATGATGGAGGATATTGTTAGCTGTCTAGACATCATGAAAGGTAATGGGAACAATCTTATTATCTTCCTCAGTGCAGGAGACAACGATGTTGACAGATGTAGGAGTGAAGACCTGATTAGCAGGTATAGGACAGGAATAGAGATAATTAGGAAGAAGGGTGGGAACCTTGTGATATGTGGCATTTTGCCCAGGAGAGGAGTTGGAAATGAATGGTTGTCCAGGGCAATTGGTGTGAATTGCTTGCTGGACAAAAACTGTAAGGAAAATGCAGTAACATTCATAGACAACTGGGACCTCTTCTACGGCAGAAATGACATGTATGCCAAGGATGGGGTCCACTTATCTAGGTTTGGGGTGGGGGCCCTGGCCAACGCAGTGGAGGGAGCTGTTAAGTCTTTAAACTAGAAATAGTTAGTGGTATGGGTTTTTGTGAAAAATCAATGAATTCTCAGTGTAGCGATAGTGTGAGTTTTAGGAAACCAATTATAGGCAGAGTGAGGTAGATTTATTGGTGAATATTGGAAGGCCAGTTGGACTACGTGACAAGGAAGTAACAGGGTTGGACCTCGAATCCTTTGCTACTTCAACTTCATAAACTCTTATAATTTTTGTCATTTTTTTATTTCTCTCTTTAACTTAATATATTGATTCACCTGTAAATACCACTCTTTTGACCTATGAGATGTTTTAATCTATTGTTTATCCATTTAGGGTCAGTTTTGCTTGAGCTAATTTCCCTATTTGGAACATAAGTTGCCTGGGCAGTTTGAATTATGTTCTGAAAAATGTCATTGTTAACGATCACCTCCTACCTGACCACAGGATGATCATCATTCAGATCACACCAGTTGACTCCACTCAGATAATCCTTCAGCCTATGAAATCTGCTATGCGTAAATCAGGGACCTTGACTTGGTTGTAGTTATTAACGTAATTCCATAATATATTAAAATTGAGTGATTTGTGATTCTAGCTTGTCATTAACCTTAAGATTAGTAATTAGTGATCTCTTGTTGGGTCTATCACAAACTGTTTAAAAAAAAAAAGATTCCTGGATCGTATTAAGAAAGTCGCTAGACTGAAGATTTCCTATCAAATTACTCCATTAAGTTTGACTAAAGTTAAGATCTTCAATTAACATAACATTTTCTTATCTCGATGCCTTAGTAATTTCGCCTCGTAGAAGTTTACCGCGTTTCCTATCATGGTTTGTAAGCCTGCACATCACACCAAAGATAAGTTTCACGTCTCTTGAGAAACTGTAGCCAAATTCAAAGCCATTGCTTTCACTTTTATATTTCATCTAATGCAACAGTTTAAACTATCTCTGACATGCATTGCCACTCCACCACCCTTCCTATTGACCTTATCAGTGTGCAATAATTTATAGCCTTGTATGTGGCATTCAGAAGACATTTCTCTTTCAGGTTGAACCAGGTCTCTGTTATGGTTATAATATATGTGATTCCTACACATGCAATAAATCTTACCTCGTCCATCTTATTTCTTACGCTCCTACTATTAGTATAGTTGACCTTAAGGGAGTTAGTCAATCACTGTTCTTTTCTGTCTCTTATTGTCTGTCGAAGAATTTCATTGCTTTTATTAGTAAATATATGATGAACAAAACCTTGACGTATTCTGCCAATTTTCGCAGCTTTTATCCATCATGCTGCAACTTATTTGTTTCCCACACATTTCTATACCTGTATCTTCTATTAGTTTAAAATCCTAGACAACTCAGCAACGTCCTCCTCGATCGAGTTGGCTAATGCTATCACCCCCGCCGCAGAGAGATGTAACCCATCCCTTGCATACATATCATGTTTACCACAGAATTGTCCCAATTGTCAGCGATTGGGATTGCAAGATCTTTGCAGTACCTGTTTAGCCAGTAATTTACACCAGTTGCTCTAGACATCCAATCATTGCCCACTCTTCTACTAGGTTACATATGATTGGGACCCACCTTCATTTAGACCTAATTAGATCTATAGCTGTCCTGTACTTATATAGCAGCTCCTGTCTCCTGCCATTCCCAATATCGTTTCCACCAGCACTGAGGCAGATTATGAGCTTGTTCCCATTACTTGACATGAAATCAGCAAACCTGTTGACTATGTCACCAACATAGAGGGTGTTTTTCCCTGGAAACACACACTCTGTCTCACTTTCCTATCTCTGTTACAGAAGGCACGGCCCATATATTGTACCTGTGAGTCACCGACCATAAGGATATTCCTATCTTTATTGCAAAGTAGTTAGTGAGTTGTTGGTACCTTTATACTCGCTAACCACTGAAATGCATTCGTCCTGCATAACAGCTCCTCACTACGGGTAACCTGTTTTCCTTCACTAATCTGTTGCCTTACATTCATTGCTAAACTTATCCAGGCGAATTTCCAGCTTAATATTTTCCTCTTTGATAAGTAGAACCTCCTCCTCATTCAATGCCTTGAACTCAGACTTTAAAACACTGCGGAAGAAAGCCTTGGTGTTCTAAACATTCCCCACTATTCCCAGAAGACAGCTCAGGACAGTTATAACCTCTCATGACCACTCACCTCAGAGAGCTCAAGGACGTTAATTATTTATTATATAAATGGGGATTTTTTTAATTAGGAGCCTCATATATTATGGTATCTTATATAAAAGTGTACTATATTTAATAAGGAACTTTATATAATAAGGAACTTTATATAATAAGGGTGCCCTTATTTAAAAAGGTGCCTAATTTAATTAGGTACCTCATTCCACACAGACATGACTTATTTAGCAGGTATTTTATTTAAGCAGGTATTTTATTTAAGCAGGTATTTTATTTGATCAGGTGCCGTATAGCGAGTTTAAAGCAAATGATTGAGAATTTTCAGATAGTCTGATCTTCTTGAAATGGAAGCTATTACAGTTAGACAGAGGCAGCAAGCTTGTCTATGTCCATCCAGTAGTAAGACAGAACTTGTCAAATCATGGCCTAAGGAAAAATCTTCACAGAGCGAAACGTTGTCTCAATAAACGCCGGTCTACTATAAATCTTTTCTATACTTCTTACAACGATCTTCACACAGTTTAGAATACGCTCTCTTATAAGTTTATATATAAGGTTAACTGCAGCATGGACCTGGCAAATGCTGTATAAAGCTGGTTCTTCAACATTCGAGAAGAGACTTTGCAGTACTCAGCATAATACCATTTTGTCGCTTATGACAATCCTGGAAAACTCTTGGTCGCCGGAGAACGCAGTCTGTGTACACAGTCTGCCACTGGAGCATGAACATGGAAGATCAACACTGCCTTGAAGGTGATGAATGTGGGCATTGTGAATAATGAAGGTGCTGTGTGTGTGTGTGTGGCATATAGTGCCATGAAAGTGATCGTTGGGGCATGCTGCGTCTTGAAAGTGGCGCCTCTGGAAGTACTCACGCGTCTTGAAGGAAGTGTCTATGGGGACTATACAACAAAGACGGGGAAGTTTCTGGGGCATATTCCGTTCTGAAAGAGGTGTCTGGGGGCATATTGTTGCATCTTGAAGGCATATTTCTGGCATAACTCCACACAACCAGCACCTTCCTCGATTGTTCCTTGGGCAAGGAGGAACCACTTGGTATCTTATACAATATCAACAGAATAGGAATGCTGACGTCTGGTATATTAACGAAAGTATTGTGTGAGAGGTCAGGTCAGGTCAGTCTTGTTTGGAAGATTAAGATAGGTCAACGTTGCAGGGCCGGTCACCGCAGTGTGTCAAGTCAGGTAAGATCAAGGTTGTGTGGAAGGACCAACACACACAGTTATACTAGAGGCAACGCAATATTGATCACCGCAGTTAAAATTTAAAACTGTTGTCTCTAGATTAATACGTTGGTCATCACTGAGTCCTGTATTGAGCGCTGCAACCGGTGACATGCTCAGCCAAGATTACGTGAGCCTCATGGAGTTTACTCACTCACAATTATACATGACGTGCATGTCACAACCTGACCTAGCTAGCACGACACCTGTGTTAGCACGACACCTGTGTGAGCACGACACCAGTGTGAGCACGACACCTGGAGCGACCTTCCTCAGTCGAGCTTGTTCTGGTAGGATAGTTGATGTGACTTTTCTTAATCAAGCTCATGTGATTGCGATATCTGGACTGGCCTTCTTTAATCGAGTTTTTATGGGTAAGATACTTGAAGCGACCTTCCTAAGTTGAGTTTGTGAGGTGGAATAGCAGGAAGCTTAAATAATTAAGCGTTCATTTTGTTTCACAAGTGATGAATTCATTATTGATCGCTAGTAAAGGGTTCACATGTGATATATTCACTTGTTATATGACCACTTGGGATGGGTTCGTGTGTGTTGGGTTCATTTGGGAGCACTTCACATGTAATGGGATCACTTCTGATGGGTTCATTTGGGGTAGATTCATCCAGTTCCTTCACATTAAGTCTTTCATTATACGACGCCAATAGCGGATGTATAATACCAATCAGCCTTATTCCATTCTAATCTACCAATCGCCAATCTATTGCACCCAAATCAAGCTCATCTTTACATATCATAAACTAATGTAAACAATTTAAATATATAAAAAATCTTGTTTTCCTAACCAAATGTAACATAAGGTATTGCAACCAAACAACATACTAACTCATCCGATAGAAGCAAAACCAAAAATTCCCTTTGTTATCAACACCTAATCGAGGTTCATCAGTAGAATATTTTCAGATTTAAGGTCACAGTTGGCTGGGATGAGTTAGAAGAGGTGGACTTCAGTTAGGATAGGTTAGGATTGGGTAAAACAGATAAACGAGTTGCTTTACACTTTAAATCCTGTGTAAATGTACAGCCAGTCACTCGGACATGTTAAACACGCATTTTCCCGGAGAATTAAAGACCAAGCTGTCCACTTATCTATGAAACTCTATTTAATTTATTACCAAACCTTGTAAATCTCAGCTACTTTTACAGTTTATTTTCACAAAAACATGTTTTGTAAAATATTACACATTATGATGATTATTATTATTATTATTATTATTATTATTATTATTATTATTATTATTATTATTATTATTATTATTATTATTATTATTATTATTATTATATTATTATTATTATTATTATTATTATTATTATTATTATTCTCCCCGACAGTACACTGTGGCAGTACTCTCCTCACCACTGTAAACCGAATTTGTACTCTCCCCTACAGTAGATTGTAGCAGCAGAGGGATTGGTCCCAAATCTGCACATTTAAATCACTCTCTAGGGAAGCAAAATACTGGGCAGACGGTGCAATATACCCCCAGTGAAAAGTAGGGGAGCCAATATTAGACTAAGAGAAAACACAATAAGTGTCCTGGGCCCAACACTCTTCAACAGTCACCCACCACGCATAAGGGAAATTACCAATAGACCCCTTTTTTTCTTCAAGAAGGAGGTGTAAAGTTACCTAAAGTCAGTACCAGATAAGCCGGGCTGTGGTTCATACGATGGACTACGTGCAGCCAGCAATAAAAGCCTGGTTGATCAGGCCCTGATCCGCCGGGAGTCCTGGTCAAGGTCTGGCCGTCGGGGACGTTGACCCCCGGAACACCCTTCACCGTGAACTGAAACAGCAATTTCCCCTGTCACCAACGGTTGAAACAGTACTCTCTCCATCACCGTTAACGGACACACTACTCCCTCCTATCCCCGTAAACGTACTCACAATATTTTACCTGCAATCAAATCCACCTGTTCTGATTCCTAATTACAAAATTATCGAACCTAATTACCTGGAGGAAAAATTTGGCTGGATATAATGCATTGGGCGGTACAGGTATAATGACGTGATTAACTCAGGTGTGTTGCGAGGGAGTAGCAGGTGTGTGTGGTGAGATTTAGCAGGCGAGCGTGATGATGGCTACAGGTGTGTATGGTGAGAGGTAGCAGGTGTGTGTGGTGAGGAAAGCAGGAGTGTGTGTTAATGGTAGTAAGCATGTGATGAAGGAAGCAGGTATGTGTAGTGAGAGTAGCAGGTGTGTGTGTGTGTGTGTGTGGTGAGGGAAGCAGGTGTGTGCTGATGGTAGAAGGCGTTTGGTGAAGGAATCAGGTGTCTGTTATGAGAGTAGCAGGTGTGTGTGGTGAAAAAAGCAGGCGTATGTGTGATAATTGTAGTAGGCTTGTGGTGAAGGAAGCAGGTGTGTGTAGTGAGAGTAGCAGGTGTGTGTGGTGAGGGAAGCAGATGTGTGTAAATACAATAGCACGTGAGTGTGGTGAGGGTAGTAAGAATGTGTGTGGTGAGGGCAAGCTCGTAAGTGGTGAGGACAGCAGGTATGTGTAGTGAGGGCAGCAGGTGTGTGAGTGCGAATGTGTACTGAAGTTAGCAGGTGTGTGTGTGTCTTATCAGCAGGTGTGGATGTGTGTGTTTGTGTGTGTGTGTGTGTGCGTGTGTGTGCTCACCCAATTGTACTCACTTAATTCAAGTTGCAGGGATCTAGTCACAACACTCTCCCCCAGGCCCGGACTTAAGTAACTCCGTGTTCATCAAGAACTGCAAGAAGGCCCTTCCCCATCACGTGCCTTCAGCATTCTATGGAGAGGGAACATGGACACAGGGGTCATCCCACAATCGCTAAAAGCAACAGACATAGCTCCACTCTACAAAGGTGGCAGTAAAGCAATTGCAAAGAACTACGGACCGATATCACTAACATCCCATATCATAAGAAACTTTGAAAGGGTTCTAAGAAGCAAGATCGCCAACCACCTAGATACCCATCAGTTACACAACCCAGGGCAACACGGATTAAGAGCAGGTCGCTCCTGCCTGTCCCAGCTACTGGACCACTGTGACAAGGTCCTGGATGCTATAGAGGATAAACAAAATGCAGATGTAGTATACACAGATTTTGCGAAAGCATTCTACAAGTGCAACCAAGGTGTAATATCACATAAAATGCGTGATAAAGGAATAACAGGAAAAGTTGGTAGATGGATCTATAACTTCGTAAAAAGTAAAACACAAAGAGTAATAGTAAACACAGTAAAGTCTGAGGCAGCTACGGTGAAAAGCTCTGTTCAACAAGGCACAGTACTCGCTCCCATCTTATTCATCATCCTCATATCTGACATAGACAGAGATGTAAGTAATAGCTCCGTGTCTTCCTTTGCAGATAATACCCGAATTGCCATGACAGTGTCCTCCATTGAAGACACCGCATCGTACATCCACCAAATCTTCAAATGGGACACTCGAAACAATATGAAGTTTAATGAAAGTAATTTCAACTACTCAGATATGGAAAACTTGAGGAATTAACACTATATCAGGGTACACAACAAATTCTAACCATCAATAGCGCGAACAAGTAATGTGAAAGACCTGGGAGTGATAATGTCAGAGGATCTCACCTTCAAAGACCACATTTGCTAGAAAAAATAAATGTTAGATAATGAGAACATTCAAAACTAGGGACGCCAAGCCCATGATGATTCTCTTCAAATCGATTGTTCTCTTTAGGCTGGAATACTGCTGTACACTAACTGCCTCTCTTTTAGGCAGGCGAAATTGCTGACCTGGAGAGTGTACAAAGAACTTTCACGGCACACATAAGTACAATAAAGCCCCTAAATTACTGGGAACGGTTGAAGTCCCTTGATTTGTTTTCCCTGGAACGCAGGCGAGAAAGATACATGATAATATACATTTGGAAAGTCCTAGAGTTATTGGTACCAATTTTGCACTCGAAAATCACTCAATATGAAAGCAAAAGACTCGGTAAGAGTTGCAACATTCTCCCAATGAAAAGCAGAGGAGCCACGAGTACACTGAGAGACAACACAGTAAGTGTCCGGGGCCCAAGACTGTTCAACTGCCTCCCAGCATACATAAGGCGCTGGACAGGCACCTAAAGTCAGTACCTGACCAGCCGTGCTGTGGTTCGTACGTTGGTTTGCGTGCGGCCAACAGTAACAGCCTGGTTGATCAGACCCTGATCCACCACGTAGTCTGCTCTCAGACCGAGCCACGGGGGTGTTGACCACCGAAACCCTCTCCAGGTATACTCCAGGTAAGAGAAAATGAAAAAATAATGAGAAAACTAATTAACGGAAGAGAAGGCATGATGTGAAAATATACAAGTAGGGAAAATATGTTAGGAATAAGGAAAGGTGGTAATAGGGACAGATATATATTATGAATAATAAAATGTGGAAATAAAAAAGAAGAGAAAGAACGATGGCATGGAAAAATATAAAGAAAGACGAGAGGAAATAATTAAAGAAAAGAGAAACCAAAAATATCCAAAAATGAAAAATTGGAAAAAAATACAATAAGGGATGGAAATTTGATAATGATTCACGCTTCTTGAAGCTCTGAGTTGAGGTGAGATAACCGTGGTCACTCATCACAGTACTCTGAGTTGAGGTGAGATAACCGTGGTCACTCATCACAGTACTCTGAGTTGAGGTGAGATAACCGTGGTCACTCATCACAGTACTCTGAGTTGAGGTGAGATAACCGTGGTCACTCATCACAGTACACTGAGTTGAGGTGAGATAACCGTGGTCACTCATCACAGTACACTGAGTTGAGGTGAGGTAACCGTGGTCACTCATCACAGTACACTGAGTTGAGGTGAGATAACCGTGGTCACTTATCACAGTACACTGAGTTGAGGTGAGGTAACCGTGGTCACTTATCACAGTACACTGAGTTGAGGTGAGGTAACCGTGGTCACTCATCACAGTACACTGAGTTGAGGTGAGGTAACCGTGGTCACTTATCACAGTACACTGAGTTGAGGTGAGGTAACCGTGGTCACTCATCACAGTACACTGAGTTGAGGTGAGATAACCGTGGTCACTCATCACAGTACACTGAGTTGAGGTGAGATAACCATGGTCACTCATCACAGTACACTGAGTTGAAGTGAGATAACCGTGGTCACTCATCACAGTACACTGAGTTGAAGTGAGATAACCGTGGTCACTCATCACAGTACTCTGAGTTGAGGTGAGATAACCGTGGTCACTCATCACAGTACACTGAGTTGAGGTGAGATAACCGTGGTCACTCATCACAGTACACTGAGCTGAGGTGAGATAACCGTAGTCACTCATCACAGTACACTGAGTTGAGGTGAGATAACCGTGGTCACTCATCACAGTACTCTGAGTTGAGGTGAGATAACCGTGGTCACTCATCACAGTACTCTGAGTTGAGGTGAGATAACCGTGGTCACTCATCACAGTACTCTGAGTTGAGGTGAGATAACCGTGGTCACTCATCACAGTACACTGAGTTGAGGTGAGATAACCGTGGTCACTCATCACAGTACACTGAGTTGAAGTGAGATAACCGTGGTCAGTCATCACAGTACACTGAGTTGAAGTGAGATAACCGTGGTCACTCATCACAGTACTCTGAGTTGAGGTGAGATAACCGTGGTCACTCATCACAGTACACTGAGTTGAGGTGAGATAACCGTGGTCACTCATCACAGTACACTGAGCTGAGGTGAGATAACCGTGGTCACTTATCACAGTACACTGAGTTGAGGTGAGGTAACCGTAGTCACTCATCACAGTACACTGAGCTGAGGTGAGATAACCGTGGTCACTTATCACAGTACACTGAGTTGAGGTGAGATAACCGTGGTCACTCATCACAGTACACTGAGTTGAGGTGAGATAACCGTGGTCACTCATCACAGTATTCTGAGTTGAGGTGAGATAACCGTGGTCACTCATCACAGTACACTGAGCTGAGGTGAGATAACCGTGGTCACTTATCACAGTACACTGAGTTGAGGTGAGACAACCGTGGTCACTCATAACAGTACACTGAGTTGAGGTGAGATAACCGTGGTCACTCATCACAGTATTCTGAGTTGAGGTGAGATAACCGTGGTCACTCAGCACAGTACTCTGAGTTGAGGTGAGATAACCGTGGTTACTCATCACAGTATTCTGAGTTGAGGTGAGATAACCGTGGTCACTCATCACAGTACACTGAGTTGAGGTGAGGTAACCGTGGTCACTTATCACAGTACACTGAGTTGAGGTGAGGTAACCGTGGTCACTTATCACAGTACACTGAGTTGAGGTGAGGTAACCGTGGTCACTCATCACAGTACACTGAGTTGAGGTGAGGTAACCGTGGTCACTTATCACAGTACACTGAGTTGAGGTGAGGTAACCGTGGTCACTCATCACAGTACACTGAGTTGAGGTGAGATAACCGTGGTCACTCATCACAGTACACTGAGTTGAGGTGATATAACCATGGTCACTCATCACAGTACACTGAGTTGAAGTGATATAACCGTGATCACTCATCACAGTACACTGAGTTGAAGTGAGATAACCGTGGTCACTCATCACAGTACTCTGAGTTGAGGTGAGATAACCGTGGTCACTCATCACAGTACACTGAGTTGAGGTGAGATACCGTGGTCACTCATCACAGTACACTGAGCTGAGGTGAGATAACCGTAGTCACTCATCACAGTACACTGAGTTGAGGTGAGATAACCGTGGTCACTCATCACAGTACTCTGAGTTGAGGTGAGATAACCGTGGTCACTCATCACAGTACTCTGAGTTGAGGTGAGATAACCGTGGTCACTCATCACAGTACTCTGAGTTGAGGTGAGATAACCGTGGTCACTCATCACAGTACACTGAGTTGAGGTGAGATAACCGTGGTCACTCATCACAGTACACTGAGTTGAAGTGAGATAACCGTGGTCAGTCATCACAGTACACTGAGTTGAAGGGAGATAACCGTGGTCACTCATCACAGTACTCTGAGTTGAGGTGAGATAACCGTGGTCACTCATCACAGTACACTGAGTTGAGGTGAGATAACCGTGGTCACTCATCACAGTACACTGAGTTGAGGTGAGATAACCGTGGTCACTCATCACAGTACTCTGAGTTGAGGTGAGATAACCGTGGTCACTCATCACAGTACACTGAGTTGAGGTGAGATAACCGTGGTCACTCATCACAGTACACTGAGTTGAGGTGAGATAACCGTGGTCACTCATCACAGTACACTGAGTTGAGGTGAGATAACCGTGGTCACTCATCACAGTACACTGTACAACACAAGCAAGTGTATGAAATTATCCTCAAAAGAAAGCGTCCATTACTTCGTTCCCTGACTTCCATAGTCTTTCCCTTTCACTAGCCCTTCTCTCTCTCTCTCTCTCTCTCTCTCTCTCTCTCTCTCTCTCTCTCTCTCTCTCTCTCTCTCTCTCTCTCTCTCTCTCTCTCTCTCTCTCTCTCTCTCTCTCTCTCTCTCTCTCTCTCTCTCTCTCTCTCTCTCTCTCTCTCTCTCTCTCTCTCTCTCTCTCTCTCTCTCTCTCTCTCTCTCTCTCTCTCTCTCTCTCTCTCTCTCTCTCTCTCTCTCTCTCTCTCTCTCTCTCTCTCTCTCTCTCTCTCTCTCTCTCTCTCTCTCTCTCTCTCTCTCTCTCTCTCTCTCTCTCTCTCTCTCTCTCTCTCTCTCTCTCTCTCTCTCTCTCTCTCTCTCTCTCTCTCTCTCTCTCTCTCTCTCTCTCTCTCTCTCTCTCTCTCTCTCTCTCTCTCTCTCTCTCTCTCTCTCTCTCTCTCTCTCTCTCTCTCTCTCTCTCTCTCTCTCTCTCTCTCTCTCTCTCTCTCTCTCTCTCTCTCTCTCTCTCTCTCTCTCTCTCTCTCTCTCTCTCTCTCTCTCTCTCTCTCTCTCTCTCTCTCTCTCTCTCTCTCTCTCTCTCTCTCTCTCTCTCTCTCTCTCTCTCTCTCTCTCTCTCTCTCTCTCTCTCTCTCTCTCTCTCTCTCTCTCTCTCTCTCTCTCTCTCTCTCTCTCTCTCTCTCTCTCTCTCTCTCTCTCTCTCTCTCTCTCTCTCTCTCTCTCTCTCTCTCTCTCTCTCTCTCTCTCTCTCTCTCTCTCTCTCTCTCTCTCTCTCTCTCTCTCTCTCTCTCTCTCTCTCTCTCTCTCTCTCTCTCTCTCTCTCTCTCTCTCTCTCTCTCTCTCTCTCTCTCTCTCTCTCTCTCTCTCTCTCTCTCTCTCTCTCTCTCTCTCTCTCTCTCTCTCTCTCTCTCTCTCTCTCTCTCTCTCTCTCTCTCTCTCTCTCTCTCTCTCTCTCTCTCTCTCTCTCTCTCTCTCTCTCTCTCTCTCTCTCTCTCTCTCTCTCTCTCTCTCTCTCTCTCTCTCTCTCTCTCTCTCTCTCTCTCTCTCTCTCTCTCTCTCTCTCTCTCTCTCTCTCTCTCTCTCTCTCTCTCTCTCTCTCTCTCTCTCTCTCTCTCTCTCTCTCTCTCTCTCTCTCTCTCTCTCTCTCTCTCTCTCTCTCTCTCTCTCTCTCTCTCTCTCTCTCTCTCTCTCTCTCTCTCTCTCTCTCTCACTCACTCCAGTGAAGTTGTCCTTTGGGAACGAACTTGCTTCGACATTTTCCTCTTTTCTGCAATTTTGCAAGCTCCTGATGATGTTGATTACAACATGAAAGGCCTAGAGCTATCATTCTACTCCCAGCATTGTTGTTTGCATCTTGTATCACTTGGTTTGCGATATTTGCTAATATATATATATATATATATATATATATATATATATATATATATATATATATATATATATATATATATATATATATATATATATGTGTGTGTGTGTGTGTGTGTGTGTGTGTGTGTGTGTGTGTGTGTGTGTGTGTGTGTGTAGTGTGTGTGTGTCTCCTAGGTAAACTGGTCAATTAGCAAGAACTCATCTAAAATTAAGTCCTTTCTAAAATTTTATCTTATGCGTTTGAAGATATATATTTTTTATTTATGTTAATGTAAAAAAAAATAATTTTGCACTAAAAGAATCTTAGAAAACTTACCTAACCTTATTATAACAAACGCAGCAGCACCACCCTGCTACCCGAAACTGTAACGAATTTAAGTGTTAGATGGAGTAGGTAAGCACGAATAACCCCATACCAGTTTGGTGCTACTCATACAGGAAGCGATTGTGATTCCATCAGGGTAGTTAGCAAGACTGCTGGGACTGTTGACTACTTTAGATTAGGATTTTCTCTCTGCTGTGCATTCACCATAGCTAAGCTCCTCTTGATGATGATGTTGATTTCATTGAGTCCTGGATGCCAACCCTTGTTGTGAGATGATGCCCGTCAGCCTACACCTTCCCGCAAATACACTGGTATTCAGGATGAACACTGACAGCAAGGCAGAGAGGCACTGCAATACGGAGTGTCTGTTGATCGAGACACATGCTAATTGCCGTCTCACAGCACATAGTTGTGAGACGGATGGTGTGACTACGAGCACATCATTGTAAACCAATTCAGAAGATCCTAATGCTAAGGTTTGTAGTGAATCTAGAGCCGGACTTATCCTCTAAATCACCCAGGTAGAATTTGCTTAACTAGTTCATTTGATGGCGTGGAAGAGAATAGCAAGGCTTGCAAGGGAATTTGGGAGGCTGTACGTATTGACGATTCTCCCCTTAGCTTGGCTAACTGCGAGAGGAGCACGTCCGTCTCATGATTAGCAGGCGAGGGATCGAGCCTCCGCCACTCGTTGGACTGAAGGACCTACAGGGATTTATCGCTTCACATAAATATTATAATGTACATATTCTTAGTCTGACCGGAAGTGAGGCGTACATTCATTGTCATGAAGGAAAAATTTGAGGACTTTTTCTATCATGGCCTTAAGAAGAGTGTTATATTCCTTCAGTTTAGTGATGGTAATGGGTGAAAGACATTGTAAAAACAAGGCTAGATCTGGGTGGGACAGGCATCTGGTGAGTGGGTAGAATGCAACACAGAAACATAAACAAATGTAAACAACTGGACGATTGTGTTGGTCATTTTGTTTGGTTTAATGGCAGTCGACTGCACAAGGAACATTAACTCCGTAACTCTTGTACAACACAAGTCAAGAATTTTGTAAACCATAAGGTGGAAATTAAGTTAACCTTTCATTGTATATTCAGAGTGATATACAACGCTCAGTGTATATACACTATGCTCAGGTTTTACAGCAAACAAAGTAAACAATAAATCGTAATGGACTTTCTTTGATGATATATATGTCGTGCCGATTAGGTAAAACTGGTCAATTAGCAAGAACTCATCTAAAATTAAGTCCTTTCTAAAATTTTCTCTTATACGTTTAAAGATATATTTTTTTCATTTATGTTAATGTAAGAATTTATAATTTTGTACCAAGAGAAACTTTGAAAACCTACCTAACCTTATTACAACAAGCGCAATTTAATTTAGCCTAACCCAACTAAATATATTTTAGATACGTTAACATTAATTTAATAATAAACAAACACAATGAAATATATTTTTTTCGTTATGTTCAGAAGGATTTTGGCGAAATTATTGCATACACAAATTTTCACTTGTCTTATATGGCAAGGTGAGCGTTGCTATTTAAGCCAAAATCGCAAGTTTTACCTATTAGGCACGACATATATATGTAAAAAGGTTAAAAGGTCAAGAATCTTGTACTCACTTAATATTTAAAACTGGAAGCTGGAGTGTTTAACTTATCCTTCCTGGAGAGTGACAATACCCTGGAGTCACTAAGTGGACACATTCACATTCAGTATTCACTTTGATTATCATTCTTTTGAAATACTGCTTTCAGAATATTTCATGACAAGAGCAAGTGTTGAAATCATCCGCTAATTTGTAAAGTTTTTGACAAGCTCTCTTTAAAATCAGGCTTGATCCTGGTGAAGGGGACTTGATTCAAGGCAATGGATCGCCTACCATTCACTACGGGTTTAAAACTTTTCTCTTCAGATAATAATAATAATAATAATAATAATAATAATAATAATAATAATAATAATAATAATAATAATAATAATAATAATAATAAATAATAATAATAATAATAATAATAATAATAATAATAATAATAATAATAATAATAATAATAATAATAATAATAATAATAATAATAATAAAAATAATAATAATAATAATAATAATACTAATACTAATAATAATAATAATAATAATAATAATAATAATAATAATAATAATAATAATAATAATAATAATAATAATAATAATAGTAATAATAATAATAATAATAATAATAATAATAATAATAATAATAATAATAATAATAATAATAATAATAATAATAATAATAATAAGAAGAAGAAGAAGAAGAAGAAGAAGAAGAAGAAGAAGAAGAAGAAGAATTATAATAATAATATCCAATCAAGCATATTCTTTTGTTTCTACTTAAATAGAAAAAAAAATTCTTATATAAAAACGTAGTTATTTTGTTTATCCATAGTCGGCGAGATCCGTTAACATAGAAATACTTAAACCATATCTATGAAGAATTTTATATTAGTATTCGATAAAATATCTTTACAGTCGAAAGTATTCAGTATATTAAGAGAGGAGTGTGTATATACACACTGAAACTTGACTGTCATCACTGTTTCAAGCATTAAGTATATCCCTTACTGGTGGTGAATAGATGAAATGTGAACTTAATTCCCCTCGTGCAGTCGACAGGCTTTAAACCTAACAGACCAACCAGCCTACCTGACAGTAAGTTACTACAAGGAATTCAAAGAGATAAACTGTAAAACGCAATTCAAACACCTCCAGTATTGAGAAGATAGCAAACATCTCTAGTACTGACCGGGTTAAAAAGCACCTGCATTATTAACCAGTTAGTAAATATCGGGAATATTGACCAGGTGACCAACATCTGCAGTAATGACTAGGTGATCAACATCTGCAGTTTTGACCAATTGAAAAACACCTAAAGTATTGACAAGGTGAAAAAGACCTGCAGTATTTACCAGGTGACAAATACCTGCAGTATTGACTAGGTGAAAAACACCTTCAGTACTACCCAGATGAGAATGACCTGCAGTATTTAACAGGTGACAAGCACCTTCAGTATTGAATACCAGGTGACAAACACCTGCAATATTGAATACCAGGAAAAAAACAACTGCAATATTGATGGGTAGCGAGCATCTTCATTATTGACCAGGTGACAAACACCTCCAGTATTGACTAGGTGACAAACACCTACAGTATTTACCAGGTGACAAACACTTCCAGTATTAAAAACCAGGTGACAGACACCTGCAGTATTGGCCAGGTGACCAACACCAGTACTCATCAGGTGACCAACACCTGCACCAGTACTGACCAGGTGACCAACACTATTACTCCAACACCTGCAGTACTGACCAGGTGACCAACACTTGCAGTGCTGACCAGGTAACCAACACAGTACTGACCAGGTCACCAACACCTGTAGTTCTGACCAGGTAACAAACACCAGTTCTGAACAGGTGACCAACACCAGTACTGACCAGGTGAGCAACACCTGCAATACTGACCAGGTGACCAACACCTGCAGTACTGACCAGCTGATCAACCACAGTACTAACCAGGTAACTGACAGGGTGACAAAAACCTGCACCAGTATTGACCAGGTAATCAACACTAGTACTGACAAGGTGAACAACACCTGCACTAGTACTGGCCAGTTGATCAACACCTGTACTGACCAGGTGTCCAAAACGAGTACTGACCAGGTGAATGACCAGGTGACCAACACCAGTACTGACCAGGTGAATGACCAGGTGACCATCACCATTACTGACCAGGAGACCAACACCAGTACTGATCAGGTGACTGACGAGGTGACCAAAACAAGTACTGACCAGGTGAATGACCAGGTGACAAACAAAAGTATTGACCAGGTGACCAACATCAGTACTGATCAGGTGACTGACCAGGTGACCAACACCAGCACTGACCAGGTGACTGACCAGGTAACCAACACCAGTACTGACCAGGTGAATGACCAGGTGACCAACACCAGCAGTGACCAGGTGACTGACCAGATGATCAACACCAGTACTGACCAGGTGACTGGCCAGATAACCAACACCAGTACTGACTAGGTGACCAACACCTGTAGAACTGACCAGGTGACCAACACCAGTATTGACCAGGTGACTGACCAGGAGACCAACACCAGTACTGACCAGGTGACTGACCAGGTGACCAACACCAGTACTGACCAGGTGACTGACCAGGTGACCAACACCAGTACTGACCAGGTGACGATCAGTTCTTGTATAATTTTATATTAATATTAAATATTTCGCGCTAGTAAACACGCTGGTTGGTAAATGCTCACACATCGTAGCAACAAATGGAATTTGATAAAAATTTCGACTGTCAAAATTATATAGTGTTCAGCGTTTGAATAATTCGGCAACATTTTGAAATCATCTGGTTTTATGCATAATTAAATAAAGTATTTAGCATAAGAGAATAATATTTTTAATGAAGTAATCATATTTGCATTCATATTCAAATAATAAAAATAAGAGGCCAGAGACTTTTGCTTTTTATTCGAAAATTTTAATGAAATGATTTTGAGCACTATGAATATCATCAGTGGTTGATTTATTGATATATATATATATATATATATATATTGTATATATATATATATATATATATATATATATATATATATATATATATATATATATATATATATATATATATATATATATATATATATATATATATATATATATATATATATATATATATATATATATATATATATATATATATATATATATATATATATATATATATATATATATATATATATAACAAGTCGGCCGTCTCCCACCGAGGCAGGGTCACCCAAAATAGAGAAAATCCCCAAATAGAAAATACTTTCATCATCATTCAACACTTTCACCACACTCATACATAATCACTGTCTTTGCAGAGGCGCTCAGATACGACAGCTGAGAATAGTCCCTCCCAGCTGTCACTAACCCAGACCCCTCCTTTAAAGTGCAGGCATTGTACTTCCCATTTCCAGGACTCAAGTCCAACTAAATCAATTAACTGGTTTCCCTGAATCCCTTCACAAAATGTTACCCTGCTCACACTCCAACAGCTCGTCAGGTCCCAAAAACCATTCGTCTCCATTCACTCCTATCTAACACGCTCACACATGCTTGCTGAAAGTCCAAGCCCACAAAGCCTCCTTTACCCCTCCCTCCAACCTTTTCTATGATGACCCCTTTCCCGCCTTCCTTCTCCTACAGTTTTATACACTCTCCAAGTAATTCTACTTTGATCCATTCTCTCTAAATGACCAAACCACCTCAACAACCCCTCTTCAGCCCTCTGACAAATAGTTTTAGTAACTCCACACCTTCTCCTAATTTCCACATTCCGAATTTTCTGCATAATATTTACACCACACATTGCCCTCAGACAGGACATCTCCACTGCCTCCAGCCTCCTCCTCGCTGGAGGTCGGTATATTACACCTAGAATCAGTTTTTCTTGACCTTCTAGAAACTCTACCCAAACAGATTCTGTTAATGATCCATCTATTTTTATGCCTGTTTTTATGCAGCAATTTATATTTTCTCGTACATACAATGCAACTCCACCCCCTTTCCCATTATATCTATCTACATGGAACAACTTAAACCCCTGAATATGACACTCAGCAATCATATCCCGACTCTTGGTATTATACCATGTTTCAGTTATTGCAATGACATCAAAGTTCCCAGCACATGCTATCAAACGTAATTCGTTAATTTTATTTCTGGCGCTTCGACAGTTAGTATAAAATACATTGATATGTATCTTCTTGTGAACCTTTTTCAGCTTTTGTTTTACACAATTTCTGTTACTTTCATTACCCTGTGTCACTCGATTACTGTTATTGTTATGATTTATGATATCAAAGCCTGAATCAATATTTTGGCCCTCATTATTTACCATTCCTAAACCCATACCTCTAACTAATCCTAGTTTAAAGCCCTAACAACATCCTCAACTGAGCTAGCGAGAAATCCTACACCTTCCCTGGATAAGTGAACCCCATCCCTGGCATACATGTCATTTCGGCCATATAAGTGGTCCCAGTTGTCAATGAATGGGACTGCATTATCCTTACAGTGTTTGTCCAGCCAGCAATTTATACCAATCGCTCTGGACAGCCATTCATTTCCAACACCCCTTCTTGGCAAAATGCCACATATAACAGGGCTCCCTCCCTTCTTCCTAATGATGTCTATTGCTGCCTTATACCTACTAACTAAATCCTCACTTCTACGCTTGGATACATCATTGCCTCCAGCACTGAGGCCGATAATAGGATTGATCCCATTACCATGCATGATGTTGTCAAGCCGGCTAACAATGTCTTCCATCCCAGCCCCAGGAAAACAAACCCTCTGTCTCCTACTCCTATCTGTCAAGCAGAAGGCCCTATCCATATATCTAACTTGGCTATCCCCAACAACAACAATGTTTTTACCTTCCTTGGTACAGTTCGTCGTGATGTTCCCAGTAGTCGACTCACATTCGTCTGGTAGCACAGAAAAGGAGTTCGAAGTTTCCACAGCAGTCTCTTTCTTCTTCGTCGTTACTACCTCTCCATTCGTCTTCTTGATCTTCAACTTCGTCCCATGCTGTCCGGCCACTGCCCAGGTTCCCTTCTTGACCTGAGGACTCACAACAGGAGGACTACTACGAATCCTCTTGTTTTCCTCCGTCAATCGCCGTATCTCAAGCTTCGCTACCCTCAATTCCTCCTTAAGCTGCTGGTAAAGTTGCTCAATAAGGGGCATCTTGATTCAGTCCACAGGGAGTACACTAGACACGTCTTCACTGAGCTAAGAACAGGTCACCACTGAGCTAAGGAATGAAGAACAGGTCACCACTGAGCTAAGGCAACGTTTCGCTCTCCAGGTAACGGCTTGACAAAGCTCCTGTCACATTATGAAATTAAGACACATGTGCAACATCTGGGTATCTTTATTGTAAACGTTTCGCTATCCAGTGGCTTTATCAATACAAATTATAGGACATTGTTTGAAGACAGTAGAACAATGTCCTAGAATTTGTATTGATAAGGCCACTGGATGGTATTGTATACCATTCTTGTACAATGTCACATTAGTTGCATTTGTATCCTTTTATTTAACAATAGCTGTAATACTAGTGGTAGTAGTAGTAGTACTAATGCATGTGGTTATTAGAGCTTATTGCTTGGGTAGAATTAAAATAGGGTGAGCAAATATTTTTTTTTTGGTGGGTTGGATTTGAGAAGGCCTGTTGCATAAGGGAGGAACACTGCAACAACCCTCCTCAAATCCAACCCACTAACGTATATTTGTCAAATTGAAAATTAGGTTGAACAAATATTCTGTTAGTGGGATGGAATGTGAGGGACGTGCCTAGTATGGGCCAACAGGCCTGCTGCAGTGTTCCTCCTTTCTTAATGTTACCCAAGCAATAAGTTCTAATAACCACAAGTGTCACTACTACTACTACTGCCACTAGTTTTACAACTTCTACTACTTCTACAACGATTATATTGTGCCTTACACCTCACTCTAAAGAATATATGTACACTCTGGGTCCATGTATTTTCGCATTAGTTGCACTTCGAGTCTTTTTACTTAGCATATTGTCGGTAATTCTAGCGACATTAATACAAAACAAAGCAAGTTAATCTACTAGAGCATTGACACGGGCTGTATACCTGACTCGTAATGTATTCACTGTTCGTTATAACGTAAATTGGTGGAACTGAAATACTGAATTTATAGGAATATGTGTTAGTTAATGTCTGTGAAAAGAACTTGTCGATAGATACTCGGTCAGATGAGTATCCGTGTGTGAGTTAAGTGTGCATGTGTGTGTGTGTGTACTCACCTAATTGTGGTTGCAGGGGTCGAGACACTACAGGTGTAGTGTCTGATATGTGGAAGATGGCTAATGTAATTCCTATTTTTAAAGCAGGGGACAAGTCACTACCGTCAAACTACCGCCCAATAAGCCTGACCTCAATTGTAGGCAAATTACTAGAGTCAATTATAGCTGATATTATTAGAAGCCATCTAGATAACCATA
The DNA here is from genome assembly GCA_009830355.1 of Cherax destructor. NCBI lineage: Eukaryota > Metazoa > Arthropoda > Malacostraca > Decapoda > Parastacidae > Cherax > Cherax destructor. The sequence continues at coordinate 29,270 of WNWK01022254.1, forward strand.
ATTTGATTAATGATACCCAGCATGGATTCACGAGGGGCCGTTCCTGCCTATCTAATTTATTAACCTTCTTCAGTAAAGCTTTTGAGGCTGTTGATCACGATAAAGAATTCGATATTGTTTATTTAGACTTTAGTAAGGCTTTTGATAGAGTACCGCACCAGAGACTGTTAAAGAAAGTGGCAGCTCATGGCATTGGGGGAAAAGTGCTGTCATGGATCGAGTCATGGCTCACCAATAGGAAGCAGAGAGTGTGCATAAATGGGGTTAAATCCGAATGGGGACTTGTAACAAGTGGTGTTCCACAGGGATCAGTCTTAGGCCCATTGTTATTTATAATATATATCAATGACCTTGATGAGGGAATTACTAGTGATATGAGCAAATTCGCCGACGACACGAAGATAGGTAGGATAATTGATTCAAACATAGATGTCATAGAACTTCAGGAAGATTTAGACAAACTTAATTCGTGGTCAGAAAAGTGGCAGATGCAGTTCAATGTAGATAAATGCAAGGTTCTGAAGCTCGGGAGTGTCCATAACCCAAGCACTTATAAGTTAAATAACGTAGAACTTAGCCATACAGATTGCGAGAAGGACTTGGGGGTGATGGTAAGCAGCAACCTTAAACCAAGACAGCAATGCCTAAGCGTACGTAATAAGGCAAATAGATTACTGGGATTTATATCAAGAAGTGTTAGCAACAGAAGTCCAGAGGTTATATTACAGCTTTATACATCATTAGTAAGGCCTCACCTAGATTACGCAGCTCAGTTCGGGGTCTCCATATTACAGAATGGACATAAATTCGTTAGAAAACATTCAGCGAGAATGACTAAATTAATAATAGTTTTTAGAAATCTTCCTTACGAAGAAAGATTGAAGACTAAAATTACATTCACTTGTAAGACGAGAATGAGGGAGACATGATCGAGGTATCCCGGGAAAATGGGTATTAAAAAAGGATATAATAAGGTCTTGAGGATATCTCCCCAAAGAGAACCCATAATAATGGATTCAAGTTAGATAAGTTTAGATTTAGAAAGGATATAGGAAAGTTTGGGGGGTTTGGAAATGGGGTAGTTGATGAGGGAACAGTCTGCCAGGGTTATTGAAGCTAGGGACCTTGGGTAGTTTCAAATTTGGGTTGAATAAATTCATGAGTGAGAGGGGTTGGATTTGAGGGGACTCCATGGAGTGGGTAGAATTGTCAAAGCTTATTTTTGGGGCATTGAAAATTGGTTGAGCAAATATTTTTGTTAGTGGGACGGATTGTGAAGGACCTGCCTAGTAGGGGCCCAACAGGCCTGCTGCAGTGTTCCTCCTTTCTTATGTTCTATGTTTTTTGGTTCTAATCTTAATTCTTGGGAAGAGTTTCAGGTCCTTTCTTATGTTCCTCTTAAAGAGTCGGGTTGTTACGCTACTGTGGGGTGTTGTCTTTGTTAGTGTGATGTGACTGTGAGGTGAAGTCTTGCCCTTTATAAGCCTGCTTGTCATGTTTTTATATTTCCCTTTTTGATAATGGGGAGTAGTCACGAAAGCGTTTGGGAAATTTCCCTTCTATTTTTCATAGTGGTTGTCTTGATTTTTTGATATCACCTGTTTACTGTGATCTTTTGCATATATATATATATATATATATTTTTTTTTATTATCACATCGGCTGATTCCTACCAAGGCAGGGTGGCCCGAAAAAGAAAAACTTTCATCATCATTCACTCCATCACTGTCTTGCCAGAAGGGTGCTTTTTACACTACAGTATAAAACTGCAACAACACTCTCCTTTAGAGTGCCGGCACTGTACTTCCATCTCCAGAACTCAAGTCCGGCCTCGCCAGTTTCTGAATCCCTTCATAAATGTTACTTTGCTCACACTCCAACAGACACGTCAAGTATTAAAACCATAGCTCCATTCACTCCTATCAAATACGCTCACACATGCTTGCTGGAAGTCCAAGCCCCTCGCACACAAAACTTCCTTTACCCCTCCCTCCAACCTTTCCTAGGCCTGACCCCTACCCCGCCTTCCCTCCACTACAGATTTATACACTCGAAGTCACTCTGTCTCGTTCCATTCTCTCTACATGTCCAAACCACCTCAACAACCCCTCCTCAGCTCTTCTGACAATCGTTTTGGTAATCGCACCTCCTCCTAATTTCCAAACTCCGAATTCTCTGCATTATATTCACACCACACATTGACCTCAGACATGACATCTCCACTGCCTCCAGCCTTCTCCTCGCTGCAACATTCATCACCTATGCTTCACACCCATATAATAGCGTTGGTATAACTATCTCTCATACATTCCCCTTTTACTTCCATGGACAAGGTTCTTTGTCTCACAGACCTGAAGTGCTCCACTCACCCTTTTCCCTCATCAATTCTATGATTCACCTCATCCTTCATAGACCCATCCGACATGTCCACTCCCAAATATCTGAATACATTCACCTCCTCCATACTCTCTCCCTCCAATCTGATATCCAATCTTTCGTCACCTATTCTTTTTGTTATCCTCATCACCTTACTCTTTCCTATATTCACTTTCAATTTTCTTCTTTTACACCTACCAAATTCATCCACCAACCTCTGCAGTTCTCTTCAGAATCTCCCAAAGCACAGTGTCATCAGCAAAAGCAACTGTGACAACTCCCACTTTGTATTTGCTTCTTTTATCTTTTACCCAACACCCTTGCCAAGACCCTCGCATTCATTCTCTTACAACCCCATCTATAAATATATTGAACAACCACGGTGACATCACATCCTTGTCTAAGGCCCACTTTTACTGGGAAATAGTCCCTTCCTCCTACACACTCTAACCTGAGCCTCCATCCTCATAAAAACTCTTCACTGCTTTCAGTAACCTTCCTCCTATTCCATACACCTGCAACATCTGCCACATTGCCCCCTATCTACCCTATCATACGCCTTTTCCAAATCCATAAATGCCACAAAAACATCTTTCCTTATCCAAATACTGTTCACCTATATGTTTCACTGTAAACACTTGGTCTACACACCCCTACCTTTCCTAAAGCCCCCTTGTTCATCTGCATCCTGCTTTCTGTTTCTTTAATTCTTTCAATAATAACTCTACCTACACTTTACCAGGTACACTCAACAGACTTATTCCCTTTTAATTTTTACTCTTTTTTCCCCTTTGCCTTTATACAAAGGGAACAATACACGCCTCGCCAATCCCTAGGACCTTACCCCTTCCATACATTTATTAAATAATAGCACCAACCACTCCAAAATTATATCCCCACCTGCTTTTAACATTTCTATCTTTATCCCCCCTCAATCCCAGCTGCCTTACCCTTCATTCTACCCACTGCCTCCACGAACTTCCCTACACCACAACTGGCTCTTCCACACTCCACAAGATGTTATTCCTCCTTGTCCTACAAGAAATCACAGCTTCCCCCCTCTTCATCAACATTTAACAAATCCTCAAAAAATTCTCTCCATCTTCCCGATATTAACTTCCATTTAATAACTTCCCCTCCCTATTTTTAACTGTCAAATCCATTTGTTTCTAGGCTTCCTCAACTTATTAA